>CANUEX010010648.1:0-49952 GCA_948099535.1 Jatropha multifida
AATCAACCACCAAAATACTATTATATATTATCAAAATATAAACTCAACCAAATAATTAATCAAATAATAAAATCATTCAACCAATTATTCAAAATCAACCAACTAATTAATCACAATTTAAATCAAATAAATTCTAAAAATAGTAAATTATACCCAATAATCGTCAAATTCCCAAAAATCCTTGAATCGAAGGTTGAAGGAGGAGGGAACGATGGCTGAAAGCAAGCTGGGCTTGTTGTGGCTGAGGAGTGGCGGCTCGTGGTGGCCTGGCAGCGTTGCAGTGGCTGGATTCAACACTGCTGCTGCTGCTCTTGTGGCGCAGAACAGAGGAGAAGAGGAGAAGGGCTGCTGGAACTACTGTGCAACCCGCAGAAGGAGGAGGAAGAGCTCACGGCGGCCTGTGGTGGTCCAGCGACACAGCAGAGGGAGGCGGAGCAGAGCTGCTGCTGCTGTGGCTTGCGTGAAAGAGAGGAGGCGTTGCTTCTTCTGCTGCTGCTATGGCGAATTCGCGACAGGGAAGGAAGGCTGCTTGATGGCGCGACGCGAAGGAGAGAGGAGGAGGCGTTGCTGCTGCTGTCGTGGAAGGGAGGAGCTGTGGCGCTGCTCTGCTCTGCTGGAGAGGAACAGCTGCTGCAGCTAGACTGAACGGCAGGGAGAGGCAGCACAGTAGAGAGAGACGCAGGGAGAGGAAGAAGAAAGAAGAAAGAAAGAAAAGAAAAGAGAAGGAAGAAGAAGACTGGTGCTGCGACGAGGAGGAGCTGGTGGCAGTGGCGGTGGCTGTGGTGGAGGCGCAGGGAGGAGGAGATTGGAGTTGATGGCGTCGATGGAGGAAGGAAGGAGATGGAGAGGAAATTTAAAGAAAAAAATGAATAAAAAATAAAATAAAAATAAATAAAATAATAATAAAATATTATAAAGTTTTATAATTATTAAATAAAAACAAACCGTCCAAGGTAAGTTGCCGGGGAGAAAAAAATAGTGACGCACAGTATTTTTAAAAAATATCCGATTCGGGTCTAATTTAAATTAATTCGGTCCAATTAAAAAAAATATTGGTCCGATTTTTATTCGATTAACGGTTATTCAATAAACTTTCGGGCGAACCAAAATGATTTTCGATCCCGATAATATTACGTGGCGTAATATTATTGGCTAAAAATTTACAATTTAAATTTAAATGGGAACGTTTCGAAATAAAAATTTCAAGGTATTACAGAAATAATAGCTTAATTGTAACTATTTTATAAAATTTCCTAACTACATTTAAAAAGTGATTTTTCCTTATAACGTTGTCAGTTTACAAAATAATGTCTGCTAATTAATATTTTTAATACTTTCTAATACTTGAAAGTGGTTGTTTTTTATAAACTTATCCTACAATAGCTTCAATTTCAATATTATATTGTAAGAAATAGTTGTTTTTTTTTATAAAAGTTGGTAGCTTGCAAAATAAATAAAGGCAATTTGTTCTCTCAAATTGTTTAGCAGAATTAAAAAATGTGATTAATTTAGCCATTAAACTTCTATAAAATAATTAAAAAGATTCTATTTTACTTTTTAAGTCAATTTGACCCTTGAATTTATTTAAAATGATTAAAAAGTCATATTTCATATTTTGAGTTAATTTAATTTTTAATTCTTCATTATACTTATGATGCGAAAATCATTATATAGACACCTACTAAAACTGTAGTTGACATCGAGCTATTTAATTTATTAAAAAATCAATTAATTATAAAATATAAAAAAAATGATATATGAAATATATTGTATTTGTCTTTAGATTAATTGATGGTTTTGAGTTTATAAATATGTATTATTTGAATATTTTAAAATTAATTTTTATTACTAGGTTATACATTTTTTAGATTGAATAAATGAAAGTTATAATGCATGTTATAAATTATTATATTACAACAAATAATGTTTTTATGAATTTTAAATTTATATTCATAAGTGTTCAAAAAATTTAATATAAGTGTTCTTATTGTAGGACAAAAAGAGAGAAAAAGTCAATCATATTGAATTAAATCAATTATTAAATATATAAAAATCAAAAGAATTTCAATGTTAAATTGGCCTAAAATTGAAATCAAATCTCTTAATTATTTTATACAAATTCAAAGACTAAATTGACCAAAATGTCAAATATGACATTTTTTATCTTACTAAACAAGTTCAGAGACCAAATTAACATTTATTCCTTCGTAAAATAATAGATCTAGCTAGTTGTGGATATTTTGTAATATATTCAAATACTTTATAAAATTGTCTAATTAGTTCTAATTGCCATTATTTTGTAGTATTTTCTAACAATTTGTAAAAGGTAATTCCTTTTTTTTTTTTGTAAAAATTGATTATTTACAAAACTGTAATTCTACTTGTCAATGTTTTAAGGTATTTTATAAAACGGTGGTTATTTTATGTAAAGTTGTTCAATTACAAAATAATATATTTAGATTCTAATTTTGTAAAAGATTTTAATTTTTTTTTTATATTTTGATTTGTCAATTTAATCATTTTTTAATTTAATATTTAATAATAATAATTGATAATTTTTGAAAACTAACGTGATCTAATTTAATCAGCTAAATCTAATCTAAATAAAGCTCTAACTTCTATATAATCCAGCTATGAGCGTATTATTATATATAATCTCGAGCTTGTTCAACAAAAATCACACAAAATAATCTTTGCAGCAATATTTATTAGAGGTGGCATGTTTTAGAAGAATCTTGGTAATCTTTTTCTTTTTAGGTTTTCGTTTTCTATGGTTGCACATTACCTTTGAAGTTTATCTTTCAAACTGGCATTCATGGTTTGAAGAAAATTTTGATGCACTAAATATCATGAAAAAATGCAGCATTCAATGTATTATCCACACTTCATGGATGAAGATTCTAATATTTGAGTAAAAGATCTTTGGATAAATAAATAATTTTAAATTTTTTTATTTTATTTTGCAGTTATAGTTAAAATAATTATATTTAAATGATTATTACTTTAAAATTTAAAATTTTATGTATATATTTATATATTAGAAAATAAAAAATAGAAAATCTAAAATTAATTTCTGAAAATATCTAATTTAAAGCACATAAAATTAATTCAAAAACTAACTCCCATAATGAATATAAATTTATATTTTAATGCTCTAAAATATTTTTATAAAAAGTGAGATGTTATATCTATATTAAAAATTAATATTTATTTAAAAATATTATATATTTCTATATTATCCGTATATGTATCTTATTTGAACTTTTTATTTTATCTTTTCTATTTCAGGATTAGATTACTTATTTATATCTATCAGCACACGAAGCATAGAACAATGACTAGTTATAGTATGGTCATGTGATTTGGAAAATACAATTAATTTTTCTTTATGTTTTTAAAAATAAACTAATTGTTTTTATTTTTTGCTTCTATTATATTATTAGATCTTTTTTTAATCTAATTTTTAGTTTTTTCCTATTAAGTGCTTCATGAATGATAAAAATACTCATTTTATCTCTTTTTACCTTTGGTATATTTTTAAAAGTATAGGGACACACTAGTTATATTCCTCAAATTATTTAAAAAAACATAGAGACAACTAGTTATATTTTTCAAATTACATGGATCATACTATAATTTTTTCAATATGAAATTTTAATATATCTTTTTTTACTTATGTGTCTCTTGTTGATTTAACAGAAAAAAAAAATTGAACAAAAGAATATAATAGTGTAATAGAAGTAAAACATAGGAAAAATTGGATATTTCTAAAATCACATGAATGGACTATAATTTTGCAAATCATACAATTGCACTATAATTTTTTCAAAATTTTAACCCTTGATCCATTTTGTTAAGTTTGATAATTTTTTACTTTTCACAAGAATTAAAAAAAATGACTGAATCACCTCAATTCTAATAAAAAATAAAAGTTTATTTAATTGAAAAATATTTAATAAAAATATTTAAATAAGAGTAAAATTAAAATAAAATAATTAATATTATTTTAATTTTTTAAAGTGTCACTTAAATGGAAAAAAAACCATGAAATTTAATGGAAAGAACGAAGTTTTATTTGAATTTCATCCCTTTCTACGAAAGTTAAAGCCTTTTTGTTATGCATAAATCGATTCCACTATCAGAAGGTTCTTTTATTAAGAAATTGAACATTTTTCTTTGGAAAATTGTGGAAGGATCTCAACCGATCAAAGCCAAGAAGAAAAAGAAGAAAGAAGCATATAAAAAAAAGCATATGCTCTCACTTTATGCCTCTAATTTAAAGCGTACATAAATAATATACAGGAACAAATATGATCTTATTCCTATAAAATATACGAGTGTTGCATTCACTCACACATCTTCTTTTCGTCCACTGTTTGAAACACTGGTTTCGAACCACCTGCAACGCGTACACGTGATTGTCAATACGATCATCGGCGCCAACCTAGAAGCCGAGTTCCTGAGCTGAGAATTCGGCTTTGATGTATATTACTATCGCTGGAGAATATTTGAAAATAAATATAAGAGTTCACTCACAATCGGATTGAACTCGCCAATGAATTCAACGGCCGTTGTTTCCTCATTATCGTGCACTGGTGTTTTTGGAATTTTACCGTTTAAACCTGTTTATATCTTTCCATTTTTGGATGGATCCAGTGGCTTTTACGTATTAATTATAATTTCACATCTCTCCTTTGACCGTACCAATAGAAGTGTTAATTTACATATTTTATAGAGATAAAATTGTTTTTTTCCTAATATGTACATTAATATAAAATAAAAAAGATGAAAGAAAAAAGAAAACCTAAAGGAAGAGATAAACAACCACAACACAAAATAAACATACTCACACTCACTCGCCCACAACCAATAGGCAGTACAGGTAGTAGAGGCCAGCTATTTTGCCTCTCTCTCGACATGGACTACACACCTACCTCTATTACTCTCTCTTCCTCGCCCTAACCCCACACATCCATTGTATTTATATAAAACCCGCTCTTCTACACTTGTTTCAATCTTCCTTTATTTATGAATACATACAAACTTCAATTTCTTTATAAAAATTCCACATTCTGTCACTAGAAATGAAAACACCGCAGTATGGGAGGCTCGGACCGGCGGAGCCTGGTGGCTCTTCTCGCCCTCTCGACCAACGGGAATACGCCACTTCTCAACCCTCTCGTCGGAAAAAGAAGATTATTCTTCTTTCCCTCCTCTCTCTTGCCTTAATCATCGCCTCCGCTGTCTCAGCCACGCTACTAATCGGACTACGAACGCGTGCTTCGGGCCAACCAGGCCCGGTTTTGGACCGGAAACCGACCAAGGCAATATCTAAAGCTTGTAGGAAAACTCGGTTCCCGACTCTCTGTGTTAACTCGTTACTTGACTTCCCTGGTTCTACGACTGCCTCAGAAAAAGACCTCGTCCACATTTCCTTTAATATGACTTTGCAGCACTTTAGCAAAGCTCTATACCTCTCATCGGCCATCTCTTATCTCCAGATGGATACACGTGTAAGGTCAGCGTATGAGGACTGCCTAGAGCTTCTTGACGATTCTGTAGACGCGCTTTCTCGTTCTCTCTCCACCGTAGCTCCGCCGATGGACGGGAACGCTGGACAGATACAGTCGGTCGTTGGATCAACTGAAGACGTGGTGACTTGGCTCAGTGCCGCGTTGACTAATCAGGACACGTGTACTGAGGGATTCGCAGACTTGAACGGTGCCGTCAAAGATCAGATGACCGTTAAATTGAAAGACTTGTCCGAGTTAGTAAGTAACTGCTTGGCGATTTTTTCCGCGAGTGACGACGACGATTTCTCGGGTGTGCCGATACAGAACCGACGTAGATTGATGGATACCGAAATCTCGGGGGATAATGCCGATGAATTGCCGAGTTGGTTGGGAAGAAGAGAAAGGAGATTGTTGGACATGCCGGTGTCGGCGATACAAGCCGATATAATCGTTTCGCATGATGGGAACGGTACGTACAAGACGATAACGGAGGCGATTAAGAAGGCTCCGGAGTACAGTAATCGGCGAACTATAATCTACGTAAGGGCAGGAAGGTAAAGCTGAATAAGCGAAAAGATATTGAAAAGTCCTCACTTTTTCATTAACTTTTTCAGTGAATTGACGTAAATACCCCTCAATACAAGTGGGAAAAATTTTTGGGTACCCTTCAAAACACACTTTCAATTGCTTTAATTGACTTCATTACATTAATCATGGAAAAAATGCAATGATCTGATTAGATACTATTCACGTGAGATCTGAGATAGCCAAGAGAGTTGGGTAGTATTTTTTTTTAATGGAATTGGATAGTAATTTAAAATTATTTATTTTAAAAATTAGGTTTTAAATAATTATTTTAGAAAATGCTTAATCACCTTTTTTTTCCTTCTGTTTATATGGAGGGAAGGAATATGGTATTAGTATAATTATCTTAATTAATATTTTTAATGTGATGGATTGGTAAATCAATTCAGAGATTTAATTGATTAATTAAGTAATTGGATGTTTTAATTTTAAATGTAATATTATCCAATAGCATATTGTGTGCATATGATTGATTGTTTAGTAGGAGTTAATACATTAAAATATTGTTTAATATTTTTCGAAAATCAAATCAAATTGAATCGTTAAAACTGCCTTTTATAATATTACACAAAAATTATAATGTATATATATAGGATGAAATTGAGTAATTTGGGTAATTTGCAGGTACGAAGAGAAAATCTTGAAAGTGGGAAGGAAAAAGAGAAATTTGATGTTCATTGGAGATGGAAAGGGCAAAACAGTAATTTCGGGTGGAAAAAGCATTTTCGATAACTTGACAACATTCCACACTGCAACCTTCGGTAAAAATTCTCTTTTACCCTTATCTTCAGTCACTTTCTTATCGTTTTCAACTTTAATATTGTGTGGGGCATATCATGATCTTGCATGAAACTTATATGGCTGGACTTGCACGTGGCTTGCCCTACTACTTGTTTCTCGTTTTTCTTTTTTCCTTTTATTTTAATTATTATTTAACACGTACTGAGACATGCCATCCCATGTCATGAGATTCCTTTTAATTTTTATCTATTTTTACCAAATTTCTTATTCATTAAGGAATTTTTTAATATAATTCACCCAAGCAAACAACATTTTTATGACAATATTAAATTGAATTATAAATATTTTAGTCTATAAGATTATATTTATTACACATTTTCAATTTATAAAATCGCATATGTTCAACAAAACTTTATTCTTTTAGTTTTATAAACTATTCAATATATGCAATTTTAAAAGTTATAATTTTATAAATTGAGAGGTTTAATAAATTAATACAAAAATTTAGGTGCTAATTTGTATAATTGCCCAATAAATTTACATGGTAAACATCCAATGGAATGACTTTTACGCAATGATGTATATATATGTATGTATATGTATATATATATTTAAATTCAAAGCATGCATGTGATGTGATGCATCTATGAATATAATAAATTCATATCACCTTCACATGTATTAATTGTACAGTACATAAAATAAGGATTTAGATTAAACAGTAGATGCCTTGTTAGCTAAGTTTTTTTTTATTATTTATTTTACTTTTTTGTTGTTTCTTTAATTAAGAAGAGAGAATATATAATAATGATATACATAGTCAGTCAATTAATCCAGGAATTAAAAACATAATAAATATTTTTCTATAATTATGAGATTATTAAAAATATTAAATCTAATTAATTAAGTGAATGTGGACATGACATGAGATGAGGAGACAGAAATTATGCTCTTCAAGAGGAACTAAAATGTTCGTATTCTATGCGTAAGTTATAAGACTGCAAATAATGCACTCATTGTCAAATAGACTATAAAGTCCCCTTTTAAATATTATTGGGTAATAGAGTTCTAAGTTCAATTGATGGCTAAAAGGAGAAATACAATTATTGGAGGGAGCTGTGGTGTGGGTCATGCCCTTCACATGACTAATAGCTATACTCTTGGCATTAATCGCATTTGCTTTCTCATCGTATCATTCATTGCATTAATTCTCTCTCTTTCTTTGTTTTCTTAATATACTGTTATTTAATAGTATATATATATAGTATCGGAAAAAGGAGATTGAACTTAGATTTATTGCTAAGTACTAATACATTTACCACTAGATTATGCTATGGTATGCAACTTTGTTACGTTATGGAGTTTTGAACTTCTTATAAATTGATAGTGAAATTTTTTTTGATATATTGAGTAGAACCTCTATGTTTAGAATTTCTATTGAAATTGAGAATTTTAAATAATCTCTAATTTTTAAAATTTAATTATATAATCTTCATTATACTACTTGATTCTTTATTAAATGAATTAAATAGTGTATTAAATACAATCATTATAATTAAATTTGGGTTTTAATTATGCACTTTTACAATTTTAAGATGTTTGTACATGTCACAACTGAAATATATATCCATTAATGGAAATTTAAGCATAATAAATAGTATAATTGTAATTGTTAAATCAAATCAATCAATTGTTGTTCTTACTGTGAATTTGGTATCTATAGCTGCAACTGGAGCTGGATTTATTGCTCGTGATATGACATTTGAGAATTGGGCTGGTCCATCTAAGCATCAAGCGGTTGCTCTCAGAATTGGTGCAGATCATGCGGTTGTGTATCGATGCAACATTATTGGGTACCAAGACACTCTCTATGTGCATTCAAATCGCCAATTCTTTCGAGAATGTGATGTTTATGGCACCGTAGACTTTATATTTGGCAATGCAGCTGTAGTCTTTCAAAACTGCAGCATTTATGCAAGAAAACCCATGGCTTTCCAGAAAAACACTATCACTGCCCAAAATCGTAAAGATCCTAATCAAAATACTGGCATATCCATCCACGCCTGTCGGATCCTCGCCATGTGGGATCTTGAAGCATCCAAAGGTAGCTTCCCGACATATCTTGGCCGTCCGTGGAAATTATACTCTAGAGTTGTCTACATGTTATCGTACATGGGTGATCACATTCATCCAAGAGGGTGGCTAGAATGGAATGCAACATTTGCACTTGATACATTATACTATGGTGAGTACATGAACCACGGGCCGGGCGGGGCAGTTGGGCAACGAGTGAAATGGCCGGGTTATCGGGTCATCACATCAACTGTTGAAGCAAGTAAGTTCACCGTAGCAGAATTTATTTATGGATCATCATGGTTGCCTTCAACTGGAGTGGCATTTTTAGCTGGGCTATCATTTTAAGCAACACCTTGAACCATAAAAACAATTATAAAGTCTCCTACCATGTCTTTAATAATTGTATGCCAGTATAATTTTTCTATTCTATTTTTTTTTTTGCATAATTGTAATAACCATCATGTAATTGTGATTGTTCCTTTGTCATATAGATGTAACTTGTAACCCATAAGATGTTAATGATAATCACTATTTTTTATAACGTTCGGTAATAAGTGATTAAATTAAATTTTAGAGGTTAACATAATAGTTTTATAAAAATGAACTTTTATAACTTTTAGGATTTAGCTTAAATATATTTAAACAGTTAAAATATATTTAAAAATTATTAAAATAACTAATTTTAGTTAAGACTGGGTTAATGGAAAAGAAAAGACTTATTTTCAGGATTGCAGCTTTGGTAATTACATATGTGGAAGTGACAATGTGATGACAAAATTGTAATCGTATCAATTGACTTTAAAACACTGGATTCTTGTGGATTGTAGGTGGTGGCCGTGATGCTGTAATTGTTTATTATATAGAATGTGAGGTGTCGGTGGATTGACGGAGAATTAAATGCTAAAACCAACTAAGTGGTGACCCACATTCCTAGCAATTAAGGCTAAGCCCAACTGTTTTCAACTTGGTTTAAGGGCCCAGCCCCCAATTTTGTCTTCCACCGACACCTCTGGGACCTAGTTGGACTTATGATCTAAGTGGATTCGTAATCGGACGGCCAGTCTTTCAAAATTATTGAATTTAATTCCCCAAAAAAGTTTCACCTAACACTCTTGTTTATGCTAAATATTTTTATCGAATTATTTTAATATACGAGTAATTTCATACAGAAAGAAACATGACTTGCATACAGCTTTGTCAAGGGTTGGGGTTCTTGCCAACATTATGAAGCGGCTAGGGCTATTATTTTTTATATAAATAAAATATATCATAATCCGGTCTCTGTTTATTGAAATTATTTGAAAATTTAATAAATTATAAGTTTTATCTTTATCTTTATTCTATAATCACATATATCCAATGGGATAGCTCAAGTGGTCTGTGAACACCTATATAGACGAGCTTTATGAGCAAAGGTTATAAGTTCAAAATTCCTCTAGCGCAAATTTCCTCTGGCTAGCACTTTACTTGGCTCGTGCAAATGAAGATTAATCAATTTGTGGACATCTCGTGATAAAAACAAAAAAAATAAATAAATTATATATACATTATTTTACCACTCTTTTTCTATAAGGGAGAAACAACATATTTAATATTAATAGTAATTGTAGAACTTAATTCATCATATTTGTAAAAATAAACTTACTAATCCATATAAAAGATTTCGTATAACTAATTTATACCATATACACATATTTTTCATTAGACAATAAACCTATTTTTACAAACTTTAAATCAAAATTATAAATAAAAAATTCTTTAATGATGTACACTAGTCTTGCCTGTTTATATATACTAGTCCTTTTATAATGTGCTTTTCACATTGACTATGCACATTATATATTTGTACTCTTTTAATTATATATATATATATATATAATATTAAAATATAGATTTTTGTTTAGATTAAAATAAAAACAATTACTTAATTTATATTGGACTTCATCATATAAGCTACTTGTAATATTACTTTTATGTACTTAATTTTATTTTATTTATAATGAATTGGTCTCAAAATAAAATTCAATCCAATTTCTAAACCTAACCTTCAGTTCTCAATTTATAAATGCAGATTCTTAAAACCTTTATAAGTTTTCAAAAAAAAAATCAAATCATCACTCAATCTCTAATCTCTTACCCTCAATCCTAAATCAATATCTATAAACAGCTATAATGAAAAAAAACACTCCCTCCGATTTAAAAAAAAATTCATTTTTCCTATTTGGTTTGTTACAAAATATAGTCCACTTTCATTTTTTGCATTATAGTTAATTCTTAAATAGTCTACTATACTCTTATTAAATTTTCTTATTTTCAATAACTAGCATAGTTCTTACTTATTATTCCAATGTAATAATTGCCCATGTGTTATTTGAAATGGTCATAATAAAAAAGTTATATGGACAAAATTGTCCTTTAACCATAATAATTGCTATTTTTTAATCTATGTGAAAATAAAAAGTGAACTATTTTTTGGACAGAGGGAGTTGTTGACCGTGATTTCAGCACCGGGCTTTCGAAAATTTTGCTGCGGTTCCAACGACGTGAGAATCGGCTCGAACGGACTCTTGGAAGCCCAGAAATCCAGAAATCAAAAGTGAAGGGCATCTTGGTAATTAACCAGGATCAGCGCCGTCCACCTTTGTGGCGACGTCGATCAAGTTGTTGCTGGGACCCTCCACTGGCATCGAAAAGCAGATCTCCAGCGCCTTTTTTTGGGTGGCTGGCGCCGAACTGGCCGACTTAGCCATCCCCCTGGCCTATAAAAAGCACACTCCCCCCTCATCCAAGCACCTCTTGTTGCTTGATCGAGCGCTTTTCAAGCATCAACCCTATTGCAATTCTACGACCACAAAGTCTGACTTTACTCATCTTCCATAGTTGAGTTTAAAGCTCGACTTGGCTCTCAAAAGTTGATCATTTCAACTTTCACTCACACTTTGACCTTCCTTAGGTAAAAGTTACTAGTTAGGTGATTCATTATTAATTAAATCTAGCGATTGATTAATAATTCGTCATTTAATAATATTATATAAAACTATAATATGGGTCCTCATATCCTACCTTAGCTTTTATTTGGAGGAAGACTCGACCTCCTTAGTCAACAACACATTATGGAGCTCCGATTAGGACGCATCACAAGTATAAGGGTATATTCTCTCAAAATCATATTTTGTCAATTAAGCTTGGTCCATCTGGCAAATTATCGACTGTCAAAGCCCAGTCCGTTCAGTGCTACGCATGCTTTAAGCCCAGTCCATTCGGCAAATTAAGCCTTGTCTGTTTGGTAAAACCTCAAAACCAGTTTTCAAACAAAGCTTGGAATCAGCCAGCACACCAGTAACCCACTCTAAGAGTTTCACCTTCAAAACCCTACTATCCTGATTGATGGTAGAACTTTATGCGCCCTGATCCTCATACAAATGAGGTACGAAGGCATACCTATGGATTTCAACCTAGGTAGCGGGCCTCCAGCCGAACTAACAAGTCGGGACTTAGGGAAATGTGTCGCACAACGTAGAACTCCTCGATAATGAGGCTAGAGTCAGGCTCCCCTCTGAAATACACACCTTTATTACAATTGCTAACTTTTAATGCACTATATTCTGGATATTGACATGCATTATAAGTATGCCCATGCATCGATAAATTGACATTCATGTAAAACAATGCTTTTGATTTTCAACTTAAAATCAAAACTATTGATCCACGTAATGAAATAAAAAATCTAGTCTCTGAACCCAATGATTTGAGGCTAGTGCATTTTATCTATTGTGGCACACAATAATGGAGTCAATTACAAGGTTTTTACCTTATATTTTTCCCAAAAAACAAAAATAAAGTAAGGTGGCAATTCTAACACACCACACAGTCAAAGCGCTCCAAAGAGCCAACCAGACTTCATTTAAGCATTAAACAAAGCCATAAAACTGATAAAATTGGTAATCAGATCAATTACTCAGATTAATTAGCCACATACAGGGCTAACCTAAAATGAACCGGGAAGGGATCACAGTGGGGTTTCAACCAGTCTCAGCGTTTTCTAGTTTCTTCCGTGACGAACTGATCAATGAGACCATCCGGTTAGACTCCACACCAAGGGTCTTTTCATTGGCGCCCAGGAGGGGGCTCACAGGCTGGCGACCTTCGTTGGGGACCCTTAAATATTTTTCAAACTAAAAAATATAGTAAGAGGACTACCGAGTAGGATTCGAATCTCCAGTTTGGGTTCAAAGTTGAAAATCACCTTGCATACATATAGATGCATCATTTGGGATCTTTTTCCATCATTAGAATTAAGCAATCGAGTTGCCATTATCACTTTGGGATAATCTTCGTTAGAGTTGTCCCGGGTCAAGAAGACTGTTCATTCATTCAGCGCACTTCCATTCTTGATGGTAGGGTATAGGATTTGGCATACCAATCATTCTATTGGATACAACATGATCAATTGATGAGGTATATACCAACTCTAGTGGATGGGACCCTCAAATCAATCCACCAAAAGCATGTAATAACCCTAGATCCGATCCCTAGGATTATATGCATCCTACATTATGAAATCATTTTGGTATAACATTCATGTACCTACACATTAGATATTATGGACTAAGAGACTACATCAAACAATGGTAACCTATACACCATCTAGTGGTCAACCTATACATCATCCAGTGGTCACCCAAAACACCAACCAGTGGTATCCCAAACACCAAACAGTGGTATCCCAAACAACAATCAAGTGGTATCCTAAACAACAATCAAGTGGTATCCTAAACACCAATCCGGTGGTCACCTAAGCACCAACCAGTGATCAACCCATACACCATCTAGTGGTATCCCAAACACCAACTAGTGGTATCCCAAGCACCAATCCAGTGGTCAATCCATACACCATCTAGTGGTCACCTAAATACCAACCAGTGGTATCCCAAACACTAACTAGTAGTAACCTATACACCAATCCCTACCCGAGGACATACACTTGACCTATTACTAAAAGCCTCAGAACAGACCTGAGCACCTCATACTACCAAAGCCTCAAATTAGACTTGAGGACCTTAAAAAGCCTTAGATCAAACCTAAGCGCCCTCACTCCCAAACTAGAGGCAACGCCCGAGTCATGCCATTAAATCTTGGCTTGTGCATTGCTTCCAACTTCACCAAAGCCTTAAATCAAACATAAGAACCCTGAAACTATCAAAACCTCAAACCTGACCTGAGCGCATTAAATTACCAAAGCCTCAAATCAGACCTGAGCACCTAAGAAAGCCTTAGATTAGACCTAAGCGCTTTCACTCCCCAAATCGGGGGCAACGCCCAAGTCATGCCATCAAATCTTGGCTCGTACATTGCTTCCAACTTCACCCAAACCTCAAAATAAACCTGAGCACCTCAAATTACGAAAACCTCAAATCAGACTTTAGCACCTCAGATTACAGAAAGCCTTAGATCAAACCTAAGCACCTTTATCTCCCAAACTTGGGGCAATGCCCAAGTCATGCCATCAAATCTTAGCTCATGTATTACTTCCTCCCATCACCAAAAGCCTCAAACCAGACTTGAGCACACCATACTACCAAAAACCTCAAACCCTAACTTGAGTACGGAACTTCTACAATGGATATGTACTGATACCCTTCTTTGTTTGCTTCTACTAGAGAACAATAATAATGACTTTACATAATGACTTCAGAGCACTGATGGAAAAGATGCTTCGAGAATAAGAGACCTATTTTGGGACTATGCTAACAGAACAGAATGCTTCCCTCTAGAATACCATAGCTGCCCAAAGAGAAACCATTCTGGGGGAAGTTAGGACCTTGATAACTACTAGTCAGAATGGCAATGCTCCTTCTAACCGGACCAAGGGATCTAATGAACTACCTACTATTACACCCAACGGCTATTAGACTACTCGAGGGTCAGTTCTTAAGATAGGGGCCACTTCTAATGCTACTACCACCTCAAGCCAGATAGGGGATGATTCTGCTTCTCCAGAGGTTAGAAAGATGATGGAGAAGATGGATTCCTTTGAGAAGCTTTTGAAAAGCATCAAGAAGTACAAAGTTTAATTGATGTAGACTCTCTCCTACTCTTTCTGGAGGCCAGGCTACCTACTAAGTTCAAGATGCCCGCCATGGACAAGTTTGATGGCACCACATGCCCCAAGACTAGCCTAAAAATGTATATGGGTTCCCTCAGTCTTGCTGGTGTGAACAATGAGCTCCTAGCTCAACTCTTCCAACAATCCCTCACTAGTGCTGCTCTTTGTTGGTTTGTTGCCCTAGACAATGCTAAGAAGAAGACTTGGGATGAGATTTGTAATGCCTTCAACTAGTAGTATCACTACAATGTGGAGGTTGACATTACTAGGAGAGATTTGTAGACTACCAAATAGGGAGCTCAAGAATCCTTCTCCTCCTTTCTCACAAGATGGAGAGGAATCTTTTCGAGCTCTCATTGCCACTGCAACTAAAATTGAGGACCTGATCCAGTCAGGCTAGATTAAAGAGGATCAAGCTTCTTCCTCTAGATATAAGAAGCCACATATCAGCTATCACGCAGTTCCTCCCCCTCGAAAAGGCAGTGAGGTGGCCAATGTGACCGGCTAGAGACAACCTCCTCCTCCTCCTCCAAGGCTAGTTGCTCGACCAGACAAACACAGCTTCACAAATCTTGGAGCTCTTCTCTCATTTATCTTCCAAAAGGCTATGGATGACAAGTTAATATAGCCTCTAGAGCCCATACCTCTACCAAATCTAGTCCTAAAGCACTACAACCTAAACTCCTTTTTCTCTTTCCATCAGGGGCCTGGACACAAGACTGATGACTGCAAGACCCTAAGACATAAGATCCAGGACTTAGTGGAAAGTGGCCAAATACTCCCTATTCGACCCAGACTGAACATAAACACTAATCCACTCCCTCAACACCAAAACAACATCCACATGATCCACCAAGAGCTAGATTCTAACTTGGCCTCCTTGATTCACCCAATCACAGACAACTCATGCTGCATCATAGACCTAAATGACGTGCTTGAGGAAATCAATGCCTTCACCCGGAGTGGGAGACAATATCCATCTCCTCCTCCAAAAGCTTTGCCTAATCCTACTGCCTTGGCTAAGGACAAGCCCAGTTCAAGTTCCAGACGTCAGTTTGAGAATTTGGTTTTGGAAAAGCTGAATAAGACCAAAGTGAACATTTCTATATGGGGATTGATCCAGTCTTCTTTTGTGCATTGCCAAGCGCTAGTCAAAGTGATGAACTAGTGTCAGACAACTGCCGACTTCACCCCAGAAGCTCTGGTGGCTTCCATCATAAGAAACCATCTGGCAATGGCTCTCTATTTTTCAGACCATAAAATCCCTGCTGGAGGGGATCACAACCATGTTCTCTATTTCACAGTCCAAGTTAGGGGTAAGATAGTGCCTATGGTTCTAGTAGATAATGGGTCAGCGTTGAATGTCTATTCTTTGAAAGTAGCTAGCTATCTTGGGTTAACTGCCGAGGACTTTATGCCTTCCAATCAGATAGTGAGGGCATATGATAACACCAGATAGGAAGTATTGGGTGTGGGTGACCTAGAGGTCATAATCAGGCCTGCAGTAATGACCATTCCCTTCGAGGTAGTGGATGTCCCGGCCTGCTTCAACCTCCTACTAGGAAGGCCGTGGATTCACAAGGCTAAGGAAGTAGCCTCCTCTCTACATCAGAAACTAAAATTCTCCCATGGAAATGCAATGGCAATAATCAAAGGGGACTTGACGGGAAAATAAAAAATTCCTTCTTTGGCCCCACTATTGGAAATTTAGCCTGAACTAACAATTTACCCATTGTCAGGATTCTCCTTCGATCTAGTCTAGTTTATCGAGGCAGAGTCGGGCAAAAAAGTTTTTCTAATGGACTTTAATCCCCACAGTAACCCCATGGTAGCTAACATGTTGAGAACCATGTATTACTTTCCAGGAATGGGACTAGGCTGCAACTGGCAGGGTATGACCTCTTTCACTGAATATCTGATTGCTGAACCTCCTTTTGGTCTTGGATTCAAGCCGATAGATGAAGATTGAAAGGAGGCAGAAGGCACCAAGTAGAAGGTGAAAATGAGAGGTGAAATAAGGGACACTCTATTGCGCCCATACTTCAAAACCCTCAATGGCTACTTTATCAAAAAAGGGGAATTAGAACCCTACTATTTCTTTTAAGAACCATGGTATTGCCCTCTAACCAAAATCTAATACCTAGCTTTGAACTTCTCTTTGATGCCAGGCTCTTAGTAGAAGACTGTGAGCCTCTCTTCAAGCTTCAGACTGACTAGGAGGACAATATGGAGTCCTCTCTCTTTGACCTCTGCATGATTACTAACCAAGTGGAACCAGACCCCATAGACATCATACAACCCATCCAAGAACCTTAACAGAATTGGTACCTGGAGGAGCGCATAGAGCAGTCAACCTTCCTTCTACCTAAACTTGAACTTGAGTCACAAACAAAACCTAAGTCAAAGTCCAGTTCAGAGTCTTGAGTCTTCTGAGTCTTCTTTGTCTTCCTTGTCAAAAATAGGAGACCTCTTTGTAGAACTCAGTGTAAATGTCGATCATGACACCTTTATCAATAATAAAAAGTTTTAGTTTTCTTGTTACCCTTTCTTCACCTTAAATGAGATTGCTAGCAAAATAGAAAATGAAAAAGAAAAATAAATAAAGATAACAAAAGAATAAATCAACATTAGCACAGAAAATGCACCACAACATACATTTATTATGCATGAATGTATTTAAATTACTTTCCATGGACAGCTAGTGACATGACCAGTATAGATATTGACATTACTGTTCATAAAATCCCTACCTATGATCACATCAAGCCAATGAAACAGAAACTTCGAAGGCAAAAATCAAAAATCTCTCTTAGAATCAAAGAGGAAATAGCCAAGTTATTAGAGAACAAATTTATTGAGGCCATTGATTATTCGACATGGTTGACCAATATAGTACCAGTTCCTAAGAAAGAGGGCAAGATTAGAATTTGTTTCGACTACCGGGATCTGAACAACGCTTGCCCTAAGGATGTCTTTCCTCTACCACATATCAACCTGCTTGTTGACAGAATGGTAGGGTCCAGTGTGATTTCAGTCATAGATCTTTATACAGGGTATAATCAGATACCATTCAGCCAGCCGGATAAACCAAAAACTTTGTTCATCACAGAATGGGGTACTATCTGCTATAGAATGATGCCATTCGGTCTGAAAAATGCTGGTGCCACTTATCAAAGGATGGCCACCATGATCTTCCATGACCTAATGCATACGAATATAGAAGTATATGTTGATGACATGGTTGTCCACACCAGGGACGAGCCAAGCCACCTAATTGCCCTTGAGCAATTATTCTCCAGACTTCGATAGTACAATCTGAAACTCAACCTTGCCAAATGCCTCTTCGGAGTTCCATCTAACATCTTCTTAGGCTACATGCTATCCAAGAGAGGGATTGAGATTGACCCTTCAAAGTCCAAAGCCTCCCTTGAGATGCAAGCTCCTAAGACAGAAAAGGAGATCAGGGGATTTTTAGGCCGCCTTTAGTATATCAGTCAATTTATCTCACTGTTAGCAGACACTTACGGGCCAATCTTCAAGAAGCTAAGAAAAGATGCCCTGAAAGCTTGGGATGACCAGTGTCAGAAAGCCTTTGAACAGATCAAAACATACTTACGTAACCCTCTGGTTCTCCAGCCTTCTAGACCTGGGAAGCCGCTCCTCCTCTACTTATCACTAATAGATGAAGCCATCGAGGCTATGTTAGCACAAGAAGCACTAGATTCCCATAAAGAAAATACCATTTACTATTTGAGTAAGCGAATGTTAGAAACAAAACTGAAGTACAATACAACCGAATAGCTCTGCCTAACCTTGGCATGGGTTTGCATGAAGCTCCAACACTATCTTTGTTCCTACAACACTCATGTCATCGCTGACCAGAGTCCCTTGAAGTTCCTTATGGAGAGGTCGGTTCTAGACAGTGAGATGGCTAAATGAGCTACCATCTTTACAGCATTTGACCTGAAGTTTATTACAAAGAAAGCAATCAAAGGCTGTGTGATAGTAGATCACTTAGCCACATCTCCCGGTGATGACGATGTAGTAAACATTAGGTTTCCGGATGAGGAAATCCTGCAGATTCAGTCGAAATAGTGGAAAATGTACTTCGACGGGGCCTCTAACCATCAGGGTTATGGCGTCGGCTTGGTCTTAGTGGCTCTAGATGGAGAACAACTACCCTTTAGCATTAAGTTGACATTCTAGGTCATTAACAATGAAGCAGAGTATGAAGCCTGTATCGCCGGATTAGAAGTAACTTTGAGTATTCAGATCAAACGTCTAACTGTTTATGGGGACTCCATCCAGATGGTCTCTCAAGCACTTAAAAAATGAAAGATCAAAGAATAGTGTTTGATCCCATACCTCTAACACCTAGACCAGTTGGTTCAACAATTCGAAGAATTATCATTCTACTATTTGCCTTAGACCAAAAATCAATTCATCGATGCATTAGCGACACTTGCCTCCATGTTTGATGCTAGCCCTGACATGGTCATCAAGCCCCTAAATATTCAGATTCATTAATAGCCAGCCTATTGTTGTAATCTTTAGCCCACCGATGGTAAGCCTTGGTACTGAAATATTCAGAACTGGTTAGAAAAAGCAAGAATACCCTGAAGGCACCTCTAAGTTTGACAAGAGGATCCTCCAGGAGTTATCAAAGAGTTACTTCTACAAAGATGATATTCTGTACAAACGAATAAGGAATTAGGCACATCTCAGGTGCGTAACCGAAGTGGAGGCCCAACACATTATGGGATGGGTACATGGCTGAGAAGATGGCCTCCACATGAACAGAATGGCTCTAGCCCACAAGATCACCAATTAGGGTTATTATTGGTTGAACATGTGATTAGACTGTGCCAAATTTGTTTAGAGATGTCATAAATGCCAGATTTATGCCAAACTCCTAAAATTGCCCCTAGTGGCTATCACCACATCATGGCCCTTTGCAACTTGGGGATTGATGTGATTGGCAGAATCACTTTAAAGTCCTCCAATCAGCATGAGTACATCCTGGTGGCCATCGACTACTTCACCAAGTGGGTAGAAGTTGCCTCCTAGTATGTTCTGAACTCCAAAAAAGTAGCTTAGTTCATCCAGACAAACATCATATGCAGGTATAGAATCCCTTTTGAGATCATAACAGATAATGAGTCTCACTTCCAAAAAGAGGTCTCAATCCTGATAACCAAGTACAAAATCCAGCACCATCACTCGTCACCATACAGGCCCTAGACCAATGGAGCAGTTGAAGCAGCAAATAAGTCCATCAAGAACATCCTCTAGAAGATGATCCACAACCATAGTAATTGGCATGAACAATTGCCTTTTGACTTATGGGGATATAGAACCTTTATTAGGACACCAACCATGGTGACACTTTACTCACTTGTATACGGGATGGAAGCAGTCCTCCCTATTGTAGTCCAAATCAAATCAGCCAGGGTCATGAGCTACCCGAAGCAGACTATGTTCAGAGCTATCACAATCAATTGAATGCTATCAACAAGAAAAGGCTAGAAGCTCTTAATCAGATTCACAGTTACCAGTAGAGAATAGCCAGGTATTTCAACAAAAGGATCCAGGATTAGAAACTTAAAGAGGTTTGTCTTGTACTCAAGGAAATCAGAGCTCCTGTGCAAGATCCCCGGCGTAAATTCAGGCAGAACTGGGTAGGCCCCCTACATACTGAAGAGAATCCTCTCCGGAGGCGGTGACATCTTGTCAGATATAGATGACAACGAGTTCACCAATCCATACAACTTGGATCAACTCAAAAGATACATTGTGTGAATGCATTTAGGCATTAACACTAGAAATATTGCTCCTTATGTCACCATTAGGCCGAACTTCGGTGACCTGACTCTCGAAAATATGTTCCTAAAGTACGGGATACATAGGTAGCCCAATCTGTGGGTGCAATCAAAATAATAATAAAAACACATTTTTACCCCTCTTCTCTTAAAATATTCAAATTTTCTTTGCCAAAATTGAAGAAAAAAAATCAAAACAAAATCAAGCGAAGCTAAAAACCTGCAAGGGCAGGCGGCGGCTTAGGCAAAATCAGAAGCCTGTTAAGTTGAAAACTTGAAAGGACAGCTTAGGCAAAAGTTAGGGTAGCCTACTAGGTCGAAAACCCAAAAGGGCAGCTAGGCAACAATTAAGGCTCAAAAGCGACAATCTCATAAAGGATAAAACTGAACTTCCTTTAAAAAAAAAAGCATTAGAATGATTCCCTTTTTTACATGACTTAAATTAGTACAAGCTATGTAAAAAGACAATCACAAAAGGCCTTTCATTTAGGGACCTACCTCTATCGTATGTCTATTTGTGTCAGTCATATATATCCACTACTTAGAGTGTAAAAAAATAAGTGTGTCAACTAAACCCTCTATACATCATAGGTCAGTGTCCTATCTTAAAGCCCTCACAAAAATATAGGTTGAGTAAAAAAAAAAAAACAACAAATAAAAGTCCTACCCTATCAATATAAGGTCGGCATGCACTAAGGGACTAGGCAAAGCGTCTACGCTGCCTCAAAGTCATCTTCCTAGAGACATCAGAATCCTTAGGGTCAACTCATTCGATAGAGTCTAAAATCGTCTCAGTCAGTGCCCAGAGGCTAGCATCCATCTCTCATGTCAGAGGTGCTCTACGCTCCCACTCCTGGCTACAAATGCTCTGTAGTCCACCAAGCCTCATAAGCAGCAGTCTTGCCCCTAGAAAGTCGAGCCTCAACCACATTAGTCCCTCTCGACCAGCTACCTAAGATAGCCACAGTAATTTGAGGAGAGATTAGTATATCTTGGATAAAAGCTCCAACTGGTGGCAGCCCTTGAACATGCCCCATCTACCTCATCAGTCTAGAACTAGGGTAGAATATGATACTATCCATGCCTAGTAGATAAGCCATATGGTACCTAGCAGACTGAACTAGGAACTAGCTAAACTTGTACCAATCACATCTTTATAGAATTTGATCCGGCCTCTATGCCAACAATTACTGCAGCCACTCATCCTCTGACCTGAGTCTCACCACGAATTATTTGGAATGATACTGAGATGGCTCATATGGGCAGTGTCATGGTGGCTCTACTACCCTCAAATGATCCCTCAACTAAACCTGCAAGACTAGACATTGCACTATGACATAAAAATGAAATAGGCATTCACATACAATACCCCCCTTATCCAAACAGATCCAACTGTAAACAAAAACAAAATAGTTCAAACTCTTTCCTAAAAACATGTAAGACCAGACATTGCCCCCACTACTTAGACCCTCAAACAGGCATTCATATGTAACTCAAACCTAAGCCTTTCTCAAAAAGCACCTTATCTAAGCATAATAAAAGTTAGTTTGAGAATGCTTACCTGAAGTAGGATCAGACTAGCTGACCAGATCCCTTCCACCCCGTAAGCTCGATTGAGGCTCAGAATAATCTCTGCCAAAGCCACACTAGCAATCTTGGCACCTCGCTCCATTTGAAGGACCAAGTCTTCCACTCTCAGATCCCCCCAGCCTACTGAACCAGTCAGTATGCTAGTACTCACCAGATAGAAAACCAAAGCCTGAGTCCTTAATCTCTAGTGCTCTAGGTCATCAAACTCGAGTGGATCCAGATACCGCTCAACCAACCCGGATAAATCCACCTAATCTCCTACCACCAACTCCCTAGCCTCTATCACAAAGAGACCGAGCATCCTCATGAAGCTCTTGAAACCCAGTCTCGGTCAGTGCGGCCACTGGAGCCCTCTGAGAACTACTGCCCAATATAGCCATAAACCTCTCGTATGTCAGACACATCTCCTCAAAATGTGTACCAAAATGAAAGACATGAGTTTGTGGATCCCATAGGTGTAAATAGGCATCCAAAAAAGCCTAGTCCACTGACAAGCCTCTTAATGTCACCAAAGAAGCCATACTGTACTAGCTTAAATTAATCTTCTCCACTTTCTTTAGCCTCTTGGTCCACCTTTGCATGTCATAATTGATTAATGGCTCCATTTTATGGCAGAGTGTTTGAAATTTGAGAAAATAGGGCCCCGAGGCACAGAATGACAAGTGTTTTGGAGCCATAAATGAGGTATTTATAGGCTTCAACCCCCACCATCCAAAAATGCATCGGCGCCGATCAGGCCATAATCGGCACCAGTATGCCCTAAAATGGCATGGTTTTGGCCTGGGTGAAATACCAAAATAGTAACACCATTCTGGAGGATGCCAGCACCGATTTCGGGTTGCACGACACCGACAAGGCCACTAGAAAAAAGTGAAAAAAAGGGAGGGGAGAGACAGAGAGAGAAGAAAACTTGACTGAAAAAAATAAACACCAACACATCGAGCCTAGTTTTCTCACAGACACTCTCCCAAAATTGAGCCAGACCGTAAAAAATGGCATGTCATACATCGTGCATATTTATTTTGCTTAAACTAATCGTGATTTTCATATCAAAGCACGAGGTGTCAAGGCAACCAGTGCCAACAGACTCACAAAGCAGGAAGAATCAATTCTAGACTTATTAATAATCCATGATCAACTTCCTTTCGTAATACCCTACCCTAGGGGAAGTCGAATCCCCGCTGCCTCCTTGAAAGAGAGATGTCTTGAACCACTAGACTATGGGGGCACATTTGCCCGACCGCCAGCATACTATGCTCATAGTATGGTCAGAGGTGATTAGAATGAATGTTTTATGAATATAAGAATTAACAAATTCTATGGAATCATGAAAGACGGAAAGATTCTTCGAATCTAGTCTTAATCAGTGCCACCAAGCTTAGTAAATACAGCGATCAGTGCCAACAATGCTAAAAATGGGGGACCAGCGCCAAATTAGACAAAATCAGGGTGACCAGTGCTAAATTCAAAAACCAATCAGGGTGACCAGCGCCAAGTTCATTCAGCAAAATAGAGTGGTCAATGCCAGCTTAGTAAAAACAGGGCGATCAACGCCAACTTAGCAAGAGCAGGGCAATCAGTGCCAAGTTCAATTTAGAAAAACAGGGTGACCAGTGCTAAACTAGACAAATTAGGGCAACTAATGCTAACCAATTCAGTAGACAGGGCGATCAGCACTATCAGAAAATGGGACGATCAATGCCAAGTTCAATCCAATAAATAGGGCAACTAGTGCCAACCAGTTTAGCAAATAGGGTGACCAGCGCCAATGCAGTTAGACAAGGCAACCAATGCGAAAAAGCAAAAACAAGCAAATCAGTGTAATAAACGGGCAATCAGTATGACATTCAGGTAATCAGTGTAACTCTTAAATTCAAAGTATTCAGTGTAAACAAATAAAGAGAGATAAAAGTTTATGCAAGCGGACCCCCAGTCTACGTGAATGGCATGACCGGGAATCCACAATCTCAATGATGCCTCAGGTCATCCCATAATGTTTGGACTTGGTCCTCTAAAAAGCTCTCACAGGTCAAGGCCTCAATCAACACCCTCGAAGTTGGCCCATTAGGAGAGTAATCCCCTCACACAAGTTAGGAGGAGGCTGCACGAGCAAAGCAGGCAATTGAAAACAACAACAACAACAACAACATGCATACCGAAATGCCTCTTACATAGAGTGCCCAATGGTCAGAGACCTTCTCCGGTAGCATGACTGAAGCCACACCGTGGCGAGTGACATATCTCACTCGTTGCATCTCCACACCAAGGAAGTCAGGACTGCAGGAGTTGGCCCTTGACGATCAGCTTCAGGCCTCAGTGATGGTGGTAGACCCCGTTCTTGCTCCACCTCTTGAGTCGGCATAGGTTGAGACCCGTTCACGCTCCTCCCAAACTCGCTAAGCAGAGAATAAGGAGTAAATGGGGATTCAGAACCCATGCTAAACAAAAAATCTTCAGAAAACTCTAGCAAAAGAAAGAAGAAAGCAAGTGAGAAGGTGTGACAAATAAGGGCACCCCCTCCCCTATTTATAGAAAATAGGGAGGACGAGCCTTACCCCTGCCCAGAAGAATAGACTTTTCAAGACTCATTTGAGCTACGATCGATAGATGGTCACAGTCAAAACATCTATAACAGTATTTTGGATCTAGTCGTACATTCTAATCTGACAGACAACTATAGATAAGCCCTTGAAAACCAGACAGAACAGACTAGCTCTAGAAAAATTTTCTTAAAATCAAATGAGATTCACATAGGATGTTCTAGACATCGCCATAAACTTCCAAGTATGGTTTTCAAACAACATTTGCTTTTACAAGTGCTGAAATCGGGATCCGACAGACTGGGCCTTAATCAGCTCTGATCTCTTAGAGGGGATAAACTGTTGACCGTGATTTTAGCACTGGGCTTTAGAAAATTTTGCTGTGGTTCCAACGGTGTGAGAATTAGCTCGATCAGATCTCATTTGGGCCTTGAAAGCCTGGAAACCCAGAAATCAAAAGCGAAGGGCATCCTGGTAATTAACCAGGATCGACGCTGTCCACCTTAGCGGCGAAATCGATTAAGCTGCCGCTGGGACCCTCCAATAGTGCCAAAAAGTAGATCTTCGATGCCACTTTTGAGGTGGCTAGCGTCGACCAGGCCAGCTTAGCCACCCCCCTTTCCTATAAAAGGCACACTCCCCCCCCCATTGAAGCACCTCTTGTTATTTGATCAAGTGCTTCTCAAGCATCAACGACTCTCGTACTCCCTATTGTGATTCTACAACCACAACGTCTGACTTTGCTCATCTTCCATAGTTGAGTTTAAAGCCTGACTTGGCTATCAAAAGTCGATCCTTTCGGCTTTCACTCACACTTTGAGCTTTGCTAGGTCAAAGCTACTAGTTAGGTGATTTATTATTAATCAAATCTAGTGATTGATTAATAATTCATCATTTAACAATATTATATAAGACTATAATACGGGTCCTCGTGCCCTACCTTAGCTTATATTTGGAGGAAGACTCGATCTCCTTAGTCGACAACACATCGTGGTGCTCAGATCAAGATGCGTCACAAGCACGAGGGTATAATCTCTGAAACTCAGACTTTGTTAATTAAGCCCGACCCGTCCAGCAAATTATCAACTGTCAAAGCCCGGTCCGTCTAGCACTATGCATGCTTTAAGCCCGGTTTGTCCGACAAGCTAAGCCCGATATGTCTGCCAAAACCTCAAAACTAGTTTTCAAGCAAAGCTTGGAATTAGTTGGCACACCAGTAAGCCCACTCTAAGAGTGGCACCTTCTAAACCCTACCATCCTGATTGATGGTAGAACTTCGTGCGCCATGATTCTCATACAAACGAGGTACAAAGGCATACCTATGAATTTCAACCTAAGTAGTGGGCCCCCGGCCGAACTTATCAGTCAGGACTTAGGGGAATGTGTTGCACGACCTAAAACTCCTCAATGATGAGGCTAGGTTCGGGCTCCCCTCTGAAATGCATAACTTTATTACAATTGCTTACTTTTGATGCACTATATTTTAGATATTGACATGCATTATAAGTATGCCCGTGCATCGATAAATTGACATTCATGCAAAACAATGCTTTTAATTTTTAACTTAAAGCCCAAACTATTGATCCACGTAATGAAATCGAAATCCTTGTCCCCGAACCTAATGATTCGAGGCTAGTGCATTTTTTCTGTTGTGGCACACAATAACGAAGTTAATCACAGGGTTTTTACCTTACATTTTTCCAGAAAATAAAAATAAAGTAGGGTGGCAACTCTAACACACCGGACACAGTCAAAGAGCTCCAAAGAGCCAACTAAACATCACTTAAATGCTAAACAGAGCCATAAAATTGATAAAATTGGTAATCAGATCAATTAATCAGACCAACTAGCCATATACAAGGCTAAACTAAAACAAACCAGGATGGGATCACAGTGGGATTTTGACTAGTCTCGACATTTTCTAGTTTCTTTCGTGACGAACCGACCAATGGGACCGTCCGGTCAGACTCCATAGCACAATTCTTTTCGCCGGCGCCCGGGAGGGGGCTTGCAGGAGTACTAAATTATTTTTTACTGCTTGGTATAGAAAAGAAATGAGCAAATGATCTGGATTGATAAGGGTAATTATTTTGGTTATAGTAACAGTATTACTTACTTAATACATTAGAGAAATGAATATATACACATGCAAACAAATTCTTGAAATCTTTTAAAAAGTGAACAAAAACATAAATATATAGTTCTAATATTTTTTTCAGTTTCATAAATACTATTTTTTCTCAAGCCCAACAAATTTAGAATATAATAGAAAAATATTAAGAAAATTAAAAAATTTAACCATCAAGAGACCATCTATTTATTGTTAGGGAGATATATATGTCTCTTACTAAATTAAACTAATAGTAGTTACAAGTTAATTTAGTAACAAAAAAAAAATAATAGAAAAGAATAAAACTCCTTTTGGAACTCAACATATAACGAGAAATAAATTATATTAAAAAAATTACAATTTGAATTTAAAAAATAAACCATTCTTTAATTGAAAATTCCGTAATTTAATGAAATTTGATGTTGATAGAGAAGAAAGAAAATATTATAGCCAATAAATGAAAATTACAAGGCAAATAATGCTAGGATATAATTTTATTTCTCTATTTTTCTATATTTTACAAATTTAAAATAAATAAATAAATAAATTAATTAATTAATTAATAAAAAAGATTACATAAAAGAACCGTTCTATTTTCGTCAAATAAACCTTCAATTTTTCCTACAATCATATAGAAAAAGAAGAGTATACTTTTTTCTTTTTTATTATCTATATGTATTTATTTAAAAAATAAATTTTACAAATTATATCGAATCAACTAATAAAATATAATTTTTCTCTTTGTGTTAATTACAGGTATCCTGTGCCTGCTGGGCTAGAACAAAATTCTGCCTGCAACCGGTTTGCTCAAGATGGGGTAAAGTGCTCCCAGTAAGTATTTGCTCCATCTGTGGGGATCGAACTCTCGATCTCACTTAAGGGAAAAAAGTGCCAAACCACTGATCCAAAATGTCATTGGTATAAAATTTAATTTTTGAATTGGTTATGACTAACACTATTTTAGAATATTTCAAATTTAATTAAGGGTGGTATCGAAAATCTTATTATTCCCCCCTATTTTCATATTTATATATAGTATAGACTGACTCGTTATGTTTTTTTTATGATGTGCGTTGCACGTTGGCTATATCGTTATATACTCATTTTTTGTAATTTTTTAATTTGTTGTCTACATAATATTAAAACATAATTTCTTGTTGAGATTAGGTTAATTTGTATTATACTTAACCGTACAAGCTATTTGTAATGTTATTTCTTATATACTTAATTATATTTTACATAATGAAGTGGACTTAATTATATTTTACATAATGAAGTGGTATCAAAGTAATGCTCAATTTAATCTTTTGACCTAATCTCTCTAATTTATAAATGTAGATTCTTAAAACCTTAGTAGGTCCCCAACCCTTTGCCTTCAACTCCAAATTAATATCTATGTACAAAATTATCTTTTACTGCTAGGTAAAAGTATTAAACTCAATAAAATGGGAAAATTGAAGTTGTTCTTCTATTAATATTTCATCAGTATATATATACAACGCTAGCTACTGGAAGATTCTAGAAGAAAAAGAAAAATATCTTATCCTAGTCAGTAGACAAAGATAACTTCTATTCTAACAAACTCAACAAATTAGAAACTACTCCAGCTAATTATTGCTGGTGTTACTCAATTCTTGATTTGAAGATTTTGAGCCTTGGCATGCTTTGGATGAGGAAGACAAACAATAGTTAAATTAAAACATTCTGTTTCATTCAAAACAAAATGATTTTGTTTTTATTGCGTGTTCTATTCATCACTCAGCTGCAATTTGAATTATAATCCCCCTTTCTCCACCCTGGGAGCTAGGGAGTGAATGTTGAGCAGACCCAGCTTGAGACCGAAAGAAGGAAAAATAGAGAGTGGGGGATGGGATAAAGCCTCATTGTAGATATCAGCAAGCTGTAAATGAGTGGAGATAGATACAAGATGAATCAAACCATTATTAAGCTTTTCCCTCTACAAATAATAATCTAGTTTAATATGTTTAGTGTGCTTATGGAAGGTTGGATTAGCAATAATGTATAACGCACTTTGATTATCATAAGAAATGCTTATTAGATTATCATGAGATATGTGTAGGTCTTGAGAAGGAACTTAATTCACTGTGCCTCACATGCTATTACAGTGAGAGCTCCGTACTCTGCTTCTGACGAGGAACGAGCATTTGTCGTTTGCTTCTTGGAACACCAACTTATTGGTAAATTTCCAAGATAAATAGCATACCCCATGATTGATTTTCTGTAATCAATGCAACTAGCCTAGTCTGAGTCACTGAAAGCTCATAAAATAGGCATAAAATCTGAGGGAAAGAAAAGACCAAAGGCTGGATCCTTCTTAATCTACCTCAGTAAGTGATGAATAAATCATTCATGAGTAGTAGTTGAAGCTGAGAGAGATTGACTTAATTGGTTGACAAAATAAGTGATGTCGAGCCTGAATGTGTTGAGATAGAGTAATTTGCCAACCAATTTTCAATATCCAGAAATTTCAGATGATGGTTCACCAGAAGAACTACTCAATCTAGAATTGTAATCCATTAGAGTTAGATAAGTTGGCAGCCAAATAACCTGTTTTCTCAAGTAGCTTCAAGGCATATTTGCATTGGCAAAGACGAATCCCTTTGCTCGATGTTGCAATTTCTAAATGAAAAAAAATTTTTAAATTGCTAAGACCCTTAATTCAAAGTTGAGCATCAAGTAGTTATTTGATCCTTATGATTTCATTTAAATCATTTACTGCAAGAATTAGATCATCAACGTAAAGAGCAATGCAGTGAATGAGTTTTGATGGCTATGAGTAAAAAAGGGAATAATCAGAATATAATTGAGTACTCCCATTTTGTATGAGAAACTGAGTTAACTTGAAGAACCACCTGGCTAGCCTACTTCAAGCCATATAAACTCTTCTGTAATTTGCAAACCAAATTAGATGACACATTTAAATCGGGTTTAGGGTTATTGTAACACCCAGTGCCCAGTCACAAAAGATTAGACAATGGATGCCACATTTAGTGCTAGAGGCACCATCCTAACTATTACACAGATCATATTATGAATTAGAAGTGAGTAAGTATTCATATGTTTAGCAAATGATTTTGTCTTTGAAAATAGTTTAGGAAAATCCTAAAGAAAAACTGCAAGAGTTTTCCAAAATATTGAGCTTGCCACATCAAATGAAAATAAAGCACTTCCAAACTAAGCTCCAAACCCCATCAACTCCAAATAAAATCATCGAAATCTCAATAACACTTCTATAATATCATAACCGCTCAATTTAATTTAACCATCATATAAAACATTAGCTAAATCATTTACAATACAAGTATTAAGTCTTAGGAATTCCTACTTATGCATTATTAAGTTAGAAAATATTTCTACACTCATTATTAAATAATATTCTAGATTAACTCCATACACACATACTTTAGCATAAAATATATCAAGCTTTCATAATTTTACATACACTCTAATCATTCATCCTTCCAAATAAATATTACTTATACATACCATAATTCTTATATACATAAGACTAATGTTATAACTACCCAAAGGGAAACAATTCTCCTTTGATGCTACTCTACTGGTCATCAAGTAGCAACCACTGTCTTCAACTTGCATGTGATAAAATCAATGCGCCCAGTATATAACTTAGTAGTGCTTATAAACATATACAAACCAGCGTTGCATAAGCATTATACTTAAAACACAAATATAAGAAAATCATAAAAGTCATAATAAATCAACCATATAGATATCTTTTAAAAAAATATAACTTTATTTACAATAATCAAAAGCAATCATAATTATTATTAAAACAAATTTTATACTCGTTTAGAGAATCTCATTTTTCTCTAACAAATTATTAGAAATCATTTGCTAATTAAAAATATTTAATTTCAAATCAAGTTTTCATGATGAAATTCATAAATGGCATTCTTTAAAATACTTAAATATGAGCTCCCATAAACTTAGAAAAAAAAGTAGATAAGATTCCATAATATATAGATAATGGACTTAAGTCGCCAATATATGGGAGCAATTAAGAGCCCAAACTTATAATTAATGACCTTAATTCACCAACATAATCATAAACGCAATTCAGAGCCCAAACTTATACACATTAAAGTCGAGTATGCTCATCTTACACAATGAATCAAATCATACAACAATTCTAAACCAAGCATGTAAGAGCCCAAAAATAAATCCTTTTTCTTCTTAATTCTTAATAATTCTCATAATTCACTTCTTTAACCTTCTTAAAAACATAAAATGATTATCATATGAATCATTGAGTTTTGATGCATTTCTTTTAATTCAAAATATTTCATAACTAAAACATATCTTCCTTAAGCAATTCATTCTTTTTAAAGCATTTCATACTTAGAAACAATTTCTTTCCTTTTTTTCATTAATTTACAAATTAGGAAAAATAATTATTTACATACTTTTATAGGGAAAACTTATATTTTCAAAACACATATTTATCATAATATTAAGTAATACCAAATTTTAATTTAAAAGAAAGGAGAACAAGCCTTTCCACCTTAGGGTGATTCAGCCTCTCTTAGGTCCCAAAGACAGATTTTTCTCCTTCCTTCAAGCATGTGAATTTAATTAATTACACATTAGAAAATTATATAAATCCTTAACTTACATTCTTTTAACCATAACGCTCTTTTTACTAAACCTTAGCATTCTTTAGGTCATAAAAAAATCATTCAACATAGGTTTCAAATAAAATGATTTTCCCATCAACTAAAACCATCATAAACATTACTTTAAAGTAACATTTATCAAGAAAAAGCAAGCAAAACATTTAAAACCTTAACTTAAATCCATTTAATCATGAAACCCTTTTTTTTCTCAAAACTTGCTTACTTTCAATGGTAAGAAAAATCGCCCAACATAGATTTTATACAAGGTGATTTCTCCCATCAATTTAATCCATCCTAATCATTATTTTAAAAGTTTTACTACCACGAAAAAGCATGAGAAACCCCTTCCATTCACACAAAAGGCTTCTGCCTCTTCAAGAAAATGAAGTGGAAATTGATTAACCAATATATAAACACAACTAGACATCACCCAAGAACACATTAAAGCATTCCAAATCCAACAACTCTAGTAAAATGTACAAAATCCTCAAAATTCTCAAAATAGTAAAATTCATAAAAATATAATATGAAAGAGGTGGAAATGTTTATGAACACTAACCTCAAATTTAGGCTTAAAGAAGCTTAGAAAACTTCAAACTTTTACCTTGCCCTTATTCTTGGTGGATGGTTCTCCCACCGCTTTAGAGTAGTAAAAATTTACATATAAATCAAGAAACAACAGAAGAAAGAGATAGAGCATGTTCTAACATGCAATTGATAAGAAATTTCAATTCAATTCTTAGAACTAAAAACCACAACTTACTTGACTTTGTAGAAGTCTCCAAATTTTTTGATTCCAATCATCGATTATCACTTCTTAAGCTTGATTCTCTAAGTTTAATTACAAATTTAAGGTTTAATTTGATGGATTTTATGTAGTTTAGTAGTAAGAAAATTTGAAAGAAAATGGAGGAGAAGAGAGGAAGAAGATGGCACACAAAGGAGGGGAAGAAGAAAAAAAAAAATAATGGCCAATGGACAAGTGTTGACTTTATAGTCAACAAATTCAAATTTTGCTAATTCATAAGGTCTTGAGAAATAGAAGGTGGAGATATAATCATAGTATTTTCATCCAATGGCCTAAAATATTAACCACTTAATTCTCCTCAAATTATTATTTATCTCCACATATTTATTAAATTAACTGCATGAAAACAATTCCTCAATTTTCCTTAATAATAATACACTATAAGTCACTATTCACCAATTATCTAAATTACCTAAAAAGATTCATAATATATTTCTACCAATCTAAATCATGCAAACATGCTTCAAAAATATTAAATAAAATAAAAGACATTTATAGTAATTTTTCTGGGTCGAAATAATACCAATTCTCAGATCGATGGTACTATTTATAGACGGATAAACTACTATTTTAGACACTGAAAAATAAGCATTGCAGCTCTACCCCTTTTAAGAAAATTTGGTCCTCCAAATTGAATTGAATCAAACAATAAAATCTCATAATTCCTTTTTGTGTCCACTTAATTCTTCTCAAGTAAATTGATACTTAATATCCTCACGGCCTATGTAGAGTTCTCCATAACCAAATATCCATATACATTTATAATTGTTCAAACCATAATCATAACTTCCAAATCCAAAGAATGTTTTATAACTTCATCATTCATATAAGCTATACAAATCTTTAAAACTTCCTCTGTAATCTTCCATAAGAATCACTTACCAGAATTTCTTATTCCAACTAACAATAAATCCCAAGATTACATAAAAATCAAGATTATGTTCTAAGGTTCAATAAATAAATCCACATAATCTAATTACATATAATAGGAATTCATATTTGCAAACATTCTCCAATAAGAGAGCTGCAATAAGTAATAAATCCAAATTTTATTACACACATGATGAATACATGTAACAATAAGATCATTAAAATACTACATATGTACATCACACCCACTCGCTCATTTATTGAAGAAGACTTGATAAATAACACTAAGCAAAATTTATCAAGTCATATCATACTCCCAAAATAATAGTGATTTCATAGAACTCCACAGATCTTTTATATCTTGTAAACAACTGTTTACATATTACACTAATCCTTTCATCTTATCATGATTACTTATATATATTTAATCATTTGATATAGAAATTAGTTCCATTTAAGTATAATAAGATCACCCCAAACCATTGTTCTTACAAACTCACACTTAACTTATATAATCCCAAATTATACAAGTCTATAGTTTGATACTCATTACCTCCATTTCCATTAATTCTTAGAAATCATGGCTTTCTAATTAAATAAAAAAAATCACCAAATAAAGACAACCATAATTTTAAATTTCATCTAGACCATAACAAGTCATTCTGCATCAATTTCTTACCACTGATTTCCTACCCCATATTGATCTACTAAATGACTCCATTAGTACTTGCTTGTTTGAATCATTTACATAATACCTGAGCATAGATTTAATATTTGGACAATTTGTCTTCACATGTTCTCATATTATTCATCAATCCATTTAGCCACTTTTGCATGACATCCCTATAACATTTTGGGTCTTAATTTCCCCTAAAGATTTACTCTAGATTCACAAAATCTCATATGAATCCATAATCATTATATTTATCTTACTTAGCATCAAAAATTAATAATTATCTCAATTTCAAAAGACATAACCTCATAGGAATTTAATTCCTACTATTCTATAATAAACCATAAGGTGCCTCAATTCATACTACTCCAATCTTTATACTTAGATTTTAAATCAATTTATTTTTGCACTAAAAATAATGATTCATTTTACTTATGACTATATAATTCACATTATTTGCCATACCCTTGTATCTCATAAATGACTTAGAATAATAGTTCATTTCACCAAATGTTATTCCTTATGATTAATACTCATTATCCATCATTATAGTTAATCATTTTCGATCACACACCATTTAAGTCTCATAAATAGTACTTATATAAATACACCCAACAATCCATATATTTCACCCATTAAGAAATATTTACTCTTATAAATATAATTAACCCAAAAATCAAAATCCATCCAAATCTAATAAAACACCTATATCAAAATCAATACCTGTAATTAAATAACATCCAATATTCTTGAGTTTAAACTACCTAGACCACTTATTGACAACACTAGCAACTTATTTCGCACTTATCTAATTCATTGACTTAAGAATCAATTTAATACTTGAGCAAACTATTTCTTCATACTCTTTGTCATTTACCAATTCATTTAATTCTTATGACACGACATTTATATAACATATTTATCTAAATTTTTCCTAAATAAATCATTCATTTTCTTTTCTCTTTTTTTTTGAAGCATAGAATTTCTCATTAAATCAAAATCTCTACTTACAACTTATATAGCATTTGGAATCCATTGGATTCTTTAAACATCAAGGACAATATCATGGAATTCTTTTCTTATTTATACCGTATTAAACTGTGAGGTGCCACAATTATACAAACTCCAATAATTAGTATATACATATTAAAACAATTTAATTCTTACGAAAAGCAACATTTTACTTTTCTTATAATCATGACTATCCATATTATCCATAATATCTCTATATCTCTATATCTCGTAAATGACTTATGAAAAATCAAAATATACTTTACTGCACCAAGTATTATTATTATTATTCATCATAAAAGTAATCATTCCTCACACCTAAAGTGAACTACATCATAACATGTATCGTCTAAGTCTCATAATTTATATTTGTGCATATATGCTACATACTCTTTTTAATTCACTATAAGAAGCACTTATTCTTCAAATCATAACCGTCCTCTAACAAAAACCCATGCAAATCTCATCAAAATTCATAGACTAGAATCACCCTCCAATCATATAAAATCCAACATCCCTAAGTTCAAATCACATAGTTCACTTGGTAATTCTAGCAACTGATTTTCAACTTATCTTTCACTGTGTATATATCTGTGCATATGTTCATGCTTCATGTATATACATTGTTAACATATAATAATATTTTATTATAAAATAACCCTAAATAGGAATCAAATCAGGATTCAGAATCCTAATCCAATATGAATTATTCGTACTCCAATATATATACTCAAATTTTACCCTAAAATCGGGTTAATCACAATTATTCTCTCTCGAAATTCTAAGAGTTTAACATTTGGTGCGGTGAGCGTGGAACACACCTTCAACCTCTCCCCAACCCTAGCCTTAGCCAATTTGCAGCTCTCCATTCATCATGGCCGCCAACCCATCTGAAAACCCTAATATGGAAAACCTAACCGTTGAACACGGTGAACCTGGCCATCCGATCACCCTGACTCTCCCACCTTTAACCGATCCCCAGGTAGCAGCCGCCTTGGCTCAAGCTTACTCCCAATTTACCACTGTCCTGAAGAGTATTCTGGAGAGCTCAACACCCGGAGGTGATCCCATCATGCCTCCCAAACCTACAGATTCACTCCCTCGCGAAAGAAAGATTCACCCACCTTTTCCTGGACATCCAGCTCACTCCCTCTCTGATTGGTACTAAGAAGCTGAATCAAAAGCTACTCATACTTGTGGCCAAGGAGTAAGCCACAATCAAATTCTGGATGAGGCGAACTTCAGGGATGTAGTTAAGGAGATAGTGCAGGAGTGTAAAGAATCAAAAGAGAATGGAGATTATGGCCTCCGCCAAGATTCACCCTTCTCTCCCACTATACTGGTTGCAGCCTTCCCACCCAAATTCAAACTTCCTACCTTTCAATCATATGATGGTTACACTGACCCTAGGAGTCACCTGGCCACTTTTTGAACCATCATGTATCTACAAAATAACTCGGAAGACTTGATGTGTAAAGTCTTTTCGATCACCCTCAAAGGTGCTGCACAGGAATGGTAGTAAACACTCAAGACCAGGTCTATCAATTCTTTTTCACAGCTAGCTGCAGCATTCCGAGCTCGGTTCATAACCTGCATCCCGTCTAGAAAAATTTCATCTGACCTGGTGGACTTGAAAAGAGAAGAGGGAGAAACCTTACACCAATATGTGGCTAGGTTTCAAAGGGTAGCCATGCAAGTAGAGAACTTGAACGATGAAGTGGCGGTTAGTGCAATGGCCAAGAATTGCAAATACTATAAGCTATTTAAAAGTTTGGACATTGACCCACCTGCAACTTTTGCCGAGTTTATGGCGAGAGCTCACAAATACACCAAACTGGATGAAGCTTATGAGATTTAGCAACATCACAAGCCAACCAGGGAAGAAAGACATAAACCCAGAAGGCATTCGCCCATTGGAAGCAGGTGCTTGCCTAGGAGGAGGTCCCCCATTCGACCTCTCAGAGCTAACTACTATGTCTGAACCCCATACTCTAGAGGTGATGCTTTTTCAAAGAATACCGAGTTCACCCCAATAAACAAACCACAATCTGAAATTTTTTCGTGGATCAAAGAACAGGGAGATCAGATCTCATGCTTTTATCCCAAAAAGATGAGGGAAGATTCGACAGGCCTTAGGGATAGAAGTAAGTATTGTGAGTTCCATAGAGATATGGGACATGAAACTGATGATTGTTGGCAGTTCAAAAAAGAAATTGAGCGCCTTATACAGAGGGGCGAACTGAAACAGTTTGTAGGGGAGAGCAAGCAAGAAGAAGGGCAATCAAGCAAGCATGATAAGGGGGTTTAGACCATAGGAACCATTCATGCTATATTCGGTGGATTGGCAGGAGGTGATAGTAACTCAGCAAGAAAAAGGAGAGTTAGAGATATATACTCTATCCTACCACCACAAAAACCTAGCCTTAGACAACCTATTTCATTCTTTGAAAGTGATGGTGAGCAAATTCGAATGCCACACAATGATGCATCAGTGATTGAAGGTATTTTGGAGAACTTTTTGATGAAAAGAATCCTAGTAGATGGTGGCAGTGCGGTCAACCTAATAACCATGGATGTGTTCAAAGCTCTCAAATTAGACCCTACAAAGCTAAAGCCCATCCGTACTCCCCTTGTTGGTTTAGCAGGTAAGCCAGTTCAGGTGGCAGGAGCGGTAAACCTAGATATGGAACTCAGTGAAAAGGAATCTTCAAGGAAGCTCAAAGTAGAATTCATGGTGGCAGATCTCCAATTGCCATACAATGCAATATTGGGAAGACCTGCTTTGTACAAACTAGAAGCATTAACAAGCATCAAGTATTTAACCATGAAATTTTACTCTAATGATGGTGAAGTGGTGGTTATGAGAGGCGATCAGAGAGCGGCCAGAGAAGCATATGTTGTAGCTCTGAAAGGTCTTCCATTGACCCTGTCGATCATGTGGATGCCAGAAGGAGAATCAAAGGCCCAACCTGTGGAGCACCCTCCTTTTGATATCCCAAGGCATCAAGGAGATTCAAGCCTTGAACCAGTGGGCGAACTGATCACGTGGGAGATAGAGGAACTGAAAATCATAAAGCTCGGAGCTGAATTACCAGGCAAAGTACAAGAAAGCATAAAGGTAGTCTTGAAAATACACAGCTTCGCATGGCCTGCGGAGGATATAATCGGTATTGACCCGAACATCATCTCTTACAGGCTTAGCATAAACCCTAATTGCAAGCCCATTAAACAGAAGAAAAGAAACCATGGCTATGAAAGGCAACAAGCCATAGTAGCAGAAGTGGATAAACTGTTGAAGGCGAGATTCATAAGAGAGGTGGATTATCCATAATGGTTAGCAAATGTGGTTCTTGTGCCCAAACCTAATGGAAAGTGGAGACTGTGTGTTGACTTCACAGATCTAAACAAGGCATGCCCAAAAGACTCCTACCCTTTGCCTAACATCGACCAACTGGTGGATTTAACAGCTGGGTATGAAGTATACAGCTTTGTAGATGTGGCAGCAGGGTACCACCATATAAGGATGAATGAGTTGGATGCAAAGAAGACCAATTTTGTTACAGACCGAAGCATTTATTATTACAGGGTTATGCCTTTTGGATTGAAAAATACAGGCGCAACATATCAAAGGCTGGTTAACAACATATTTAAAGAGCAAATTGGGTAAACAGTAGAGGTGTATGTCAATGATATGATAGTAAAGAGCATCCGAGCTGCTGACCATCCTAAAGACCTATAAGAAGCCTTCCATATTTTGAATAAGTTCGGCATGAAACTCAACCCTAAGAAGTGCACTTTTGGGGTTAAAGCAAGAAAATTCTTGGGCTTCATGATATCTCAAAGGGAAATAAAGGCGAACCCTGAGAAAATTAAGGCAATTATGGAGATGAAGCCACCCGCCAATATACATGAAGTCCAACAATTAAATGGTCGAATAGTTGCATTGGGAAGATTTATCTCTTGTTCGGCTAAAAGGTGCATAGCCTTTTACTAAACATTGAAACAGTTGAGAGGATTTAAATGGGACAGTCAATGCTAGCTCGCCTTCGACCAAATCAAAGAATTTCTATCCTCCACTCCACTCTTGAGTAGACCTGGGAAAGACGACCCTTTGTATTTGTACCTGGCAGCAACTGAGAGTTCGGTAGCTTCTGTACTGCTTAGGGAAGAAGATGGTGAGCAGTATCCTATTTATTACATGAGCAAAGTCTCAAGAGGGGCCGAACTTCGATATCCATGTGTAGAAAAGTTAGCCTTCGCTGTCTTTACGATAGCAAACTGCCTATGCCATTATTTCCAATCACATACCATTTTTGTCCGAACATCCTATCCACTAAAAAAGATCTTACACCGAGCTGAAACCTTAGGAAGAATAGTAGAATGGTCCATCAAACTAGGTGAATTTGACATCAAGTATGAACCCCGCACGGTGATGAAAGCGCAGGTACTAGCTAATTTTGTAGCTGAATTCTCTAGTGAAGGTCAAATGAAGGGTTCGAAATCTGTAACACCGAGCCTTGAATGAGATATATGGAAACTTCATACAGATGGGGCTTTAGGAAACCTGGGCACAGTAGTAGGAGTGGTCTTTCAAGGACCAAAAAAAATAAAAGTGCAGCATGCAGTTCGCTTATATTTTCCAACAACTAACAACGGGGCAGAATACGAAGGCTTGATAGCAGGACTAATGCTAGCGTTGGAAGTGCGACCCCCCATCCTCTATATTTTCTCAAATTCACAGTTGGTGGTAAGTCAGATCGGTGGTACCTTTACAACCAAAGAACCAAATTTAGTCAAATATCATACCCTAGCCACATCCCTTCTTAAGAAGATAGAGGAAGGCGGAAGCACATGGAAGTTGTTACAAATAGAGAGGGCAAACAATAGGGAAGCTGATGCATAGCCAAAGCTGTATCAAGAGGAGAAGCTTTAATAGAAGGAATTATAGTGGAGCAACTAATCTCTCCAAGCTTCAAAAGACAAGAAGTTCTGGTCACCTAAAGTGATGATAGCTGGATGCGCCCAATAATTGATTTCCTCCAAAAGGATATTCGACCAAAAGATAGGCAAGAAGCTATTAAGTCATGTCGAAAAGCAGCCAACTACACACTAGACAACAGAGAGCTCTACAGGAGGTCAAAATCACATCCCTGGGCTAAATGTGTAACCAGAGAGGATGACAATTACATTATAAGGGAGTTGCATGAAGGGGTGGGAGGAGCTCATGAAGGCTTAGATGCTACAATTAAGAAGATCATACTTGCAAGATATTACTGGCCTATGATGAAAGGAGATGTTTGGCAGTACGTTCACCATTGCAAGACATGCTAGAAATATGACAGAGTCCCTAGACAACCCTCGTCAGAGCTGCAATCAATAACTTCAGCTTGGCCTTTTGTACAATGGGGAATCGACATCCTAGGACCTTTTCCCATAACGATTGCTTAAAGAAAGTTTGTAGCAGTTACAGTTGATCACTTTTCTAAATGGGTAGAAGCAGAGGCCCTCAGCACCATCACACCAGCTCGGATCATCAAATTTTTCAGGAATAATGTCATCTTTAGATATGGGGTTCCTTATAGGATAGTTACTGATAATGGGAAGCAGTTTAACTTAGAGGCCTTCAAATCCTTTTGCAGGGAGTGGCACATTAGTTTACACTTTACATCAGTAGCTCACCCGCAAACTAACGGCCTAACTGAAGTCACTAATCGAACCATCCTACAAGGACTGAAGAAGCGGTTGGATGGAGGAAAGGCTAATTGGGCAGATGAACTTAATAGTGTGTTATGGGCGTACAGGACCACACCTAGGCAGGCAGCAGCACAAACACCTTTCTCCTTGATATATGGAACAGACGTGATACCTGTGGAGATCGGGCTACCCAGCAAAAGGACTAGAGAATACAACGAGCCAGAGAACAACGAAAGCTTAAAAATTAGTCTGGATGTAGCAGAAGAGCTCAGAGAAAATGTACCAGTTCGAACTGAAGCATATAAGCAAAGGATAAGGCAATATTTCAACAAAAAAGGTCAGAGCTAAGCAATTCAAAAAAGGTGATGCAGTTTAGATGAAGGCAGAGATAACTAAGGGTTTGGTAGGAGTTATGAAGCTCAGACAAAACTGGGAAGGCCCTTATGAAGTGATAAAGCAAATAGGAGCAAGCACTTACAAACGAAGAAAAATAGGCGGAGCCGAAATTCCCTGAACGTGGAATGCTGACAACCTCAAGCGAGCATACTGAACACTCATTTGCTTTGTATTATGTAAGAAGTTCTTCTTTAAATACTATGCATAATTAAAATATGATAAGACCTCAGGTTTTTTCACTTGATGCATCGATCCTTAAAAATTATTAAGGGACACAATGCATCAAGTTTTTCCTAAAGGATCTTACTTAAAATTTTCTCCTTGTTCTCTGATTAAAATTCAAATGCAGCTATTGGCTCGCTAAAGGCCTAAGCGGCCCATAGTTCTCCGTCTAATGGGACAGTTCGCCAAAGGCCTAAACGGCCATAGACAGTCCATCCGTTCAGAAAATTCGCCAAAGGCCTAAGCGGCCCATAGACAGTCCATTCATTCGGACAATTCGCCAAAGGCCTAAGTGGCCATAGACAGTCCATCCGTCTGAATAATTTGCCAAAGGGTAAGTGGCCCATAGACAGTCCATCCATTCAGACAATTCGCCAAAAGCCTAAGTGGACATAGATAGTCCATCCGTTTGGACAATTCGCCAAAAGCCTAAGCGGCCTATAGATAATCCGTCTGTTCAAACAATTCGCCAAGAGCCTAAGTAGTCCATCTATTTAGACAATTCGCCAAAGACCTAAGCAACCCATAGTTCTTCGTCCAATGGGACAATTCGGGAAAGGCCTATGCGGTCCAAATTTTGATTACTTAACGAAATATCAACATATAAAGGCAAAAGAACACTAATTAAGCCTTACAAACATGTTCACCAAACATGTTCACTAAACCAATGCTAACTAGCTTTATCATTTATTTTAAATGATTAAGTATGAAACATATTCGCCAAATGGATGCGTTCGCCTAAACATGTTGGCCAAACATATTCAACTGAACAGGTGCTAAGTAAATAGCTTTATTATAACTTCTAACAACAATGCATTCGAAAAAAGGCTGAAAAAATTGAACACACACGAATTGTTGAAGATGCAACAAATAATCTTTCATTAAGTTAAAAGTTTTTACAAGAAGATCCTACACTACACCTACAAAAGCTATACAAAACTTTCCCAACTAAAAATTATCCTAATCACGACGCTCGGATAAAGCAGGCGAGCTAGCCCCTGAGGAAGGTTGCCTCTCCTCCCCATCACCATCAGCATCATCTGGATAGATGTCATTCACCCATCCCCAGTCCACCTCTGGCTGCCTCGCCTTTAGCTCAGCTAACATATTTTTCCGTAAGCTTAGACAAGCTCGGGCTAAGTCATCATCTTGAGACTCCTCTCGCTTCTTTGCCTCTTCAAGCTTGGTCGCTAAATCCTTCTGCCTAGCCTCCAGCTCCCCCACCTTAGCTTCCAGGCCCTTATGTTTGTTTAACAAGCTCCAATTTTCCTCTCTCAACTTTTCTATGTTAGAGTCACGAGAGACTAGCTTGGCCTTATGCTACTCGTCCTGTTCCTGCATAGACTTGGTGACCTCTTGCAAAGTAGTCTCCATCTTATTACACTTCACCTCCAACTCGATTTTACCTTACTTAAGCCTTTGCAATCGCTCAAACTGAAGGGTATTAGCATTTATAGCTTGAAGGAGACATTGATTTAAAAAATTAGTTGTCAGCCTATCATCATAGTGCTAAAAAAGTAACCTATCTACTAGAAAAAGATAGGTACGAGCAAACTCTCGATTGGGACCATCATCCAGAACGTTGTAGTTCGCCCCATGCCTATTTATAAAATAGGGTCTAAGATCCGCAGCCTTCGATCGCTGAGCTGGTCCAACAAAAGGAACAGTTGGGTGAGCAGAAGCTAAAGTAGACTCTTCTCTTGCCCTCTTTCTTAGTGGTTCAATTAAAGGAGCAGAAGCAGGGGAACCAGGCACAGGTACGACTGGTGGTTCAACTGAAGGCTGTTCAACAACTGGTTCGGAGGGAGGAGGCACCTCCTCAGGACCATTAGACGAGGCTCGCCGCTTCATAGCCTCAGCTATTTTAGACCTCTTCGAAGTGCTCGCCTTCTTAGGAGCCATGCCTACGCAAATTAGAAAATAAAATTAAACTAAGTTAGTATTAATAACCATAAATAAAAGCATTAAAGAAAGAAGAAGTACCATGGTCAGAAGGCTTCAGTCGAATAGGCCCACTGGGCGAACGAAGGGGGTAGCTATTAGCTATCACCTTGCTCAAATCAACAGATCCGAGCCCCCTAGCCTTTATAGACTCAGCAACATCTTTGTCATAGGTTGTAGGGGGAGGAAGTTGAGAATGTCGAGGAGTGACAGACCAATTATTCAGAATACCGAACCCACCATCATACTTGACCAAGAAAAATTTAGACTTCCAATTCTTCAAGGACAATATCTTCGATTTCTTAGCAAAAATGTTACAGTTCACCTTTGCTTGAAGAAAATAATGGTCTTTAGTGGGGCGATGGCACAACTGGTACAACTCCCAAACTGCACTAGCTCTCAAGTCATTCCCATCTTCTTTAGCTAAGGCAATGATAGCGCAAAGAAAACGCATGTCATTCGGATGAAGTTGACTGATGGTTATTTGGTAGTCGTTAAAAAATGACTTCAAAGGCTCAGACAAGGGAACGCGAACTCCCGAACAAAAATCCTCCTCATACAGCATGATCAAATTCGCATCTACAGGAGAGTTGATCCGCATATCCTCTGAAGGACGAACCAACTGATACTCGAAGGGGATGTTATACGAGTAGTAAATGTCAAGCAGCTCACCCTCATCTATGTCTGAAGGAATTTTCGACACTCTAACATTTTCTTTCCTCCCCTTAACTTCCTCTTGACTAGAATCTGCCTCCTCCTCTTGAGGATCATCCATAGGGCGATCAGAGGATTCGCCCATAGGAAGCCCAGAAGGTTCACCCATAGGGTGCTCAGAAGACTCGCCCATGGGGCGATCAGAAGGCTCGCCCATAGGACGCTCGGAAGGTTCACCCTTGGGAAGATCAGATACTACACGAACATCCTCACTACTAGACGAATTCATTATCTTAAAAGAATTGATAAATACAAAGAAAGAAAAGAAAAAAAAGAAAACTTATTGAAGTTAACAAGTTGTAGAGAGAGAAAGGGAAATCTAGAGAGAGATGCTCTAAAGCTAAGGAGTAACAAAAGTAAGAAATGAAATGAAAATGGCCTTTATATAGCCCAGGCGAAGCAAACGAAGAGATGCACCATTTAATGAAGCAGCTCTTTCACAGAGACCGAAGCCTCAAGCTACATAACGACAATTATTAACGCCCCCAAAAAAATAAATAATAAATACATATACACAATAAATAAAACATTCATTTGGACATAAATGACCAAATCACTAAGAGGAGACTACTGTTAACATATAATAATATTTTATCATAAAATAACCCTAAATAGGAATCAAATCAGGATTCAGAATCCTAATCCAATACGGATTATTCAGACTCCAATATATATACTCAAATTTTACCCTAAAATCGGGTTAATCACAATTATTCTCTCCCGAAATTCTGAGAGTTTAACACACACTTATCATACTTAGATTTCATATAAATGCTATCTTCATATATGAAAAATTCTCAAGTCAACATGAATCTACACATGCAAATTCATTTTCATTTACAAAACTATCTTTGCATCTTTTAAAATCTATGTAAAACCACACTTGAAAATCAAATTTTCTTATATCCAAATATCAAGGAAGGAAAAATCTTCATAACAAAATTAAACGTTCAATACAAAGTAAAAGATATACTTCTTAAAAATTCAAGCTAAATAAACTTTCCTTAACACACTCATACTATCTATGTAATAAATGCAAATCAATTCTAAAGGCAAAATTCATAATTTTCAAATCAAATATCAAACGTACTCAAAGTACATGCAAATCATATGAACTCGAAGGAGAGAAAGAACAAAGCCTTTAATGCCTTGTATAAATGATCACATCTCTAATAACGACATCAAAGCTCTATCCTTAGCTCTTAAAATCTCCAAAGAGTAACTCTTCCAATTATAATGAGGGATACAATTAAAAATCATCAACAAAAACCTTTATAATATTGCTCTCTAATTAGGTCATAAAACTATTATAATCCAAAACATTTATCCACATTCTATCTCAATAAAATTCATCGAAGATCTGCTTCAGAGTCATTTCACTTATGAAACTTATATGGCATGTCTCATCACTTAATCACTTCTATTCTTTAAATTAGACAAAAATCTAGAACCTACTAAACCTATGCTTTGATACTACTAAATATAACACCCATCGCCCAGTCCCGAAAGATTAGATGGCGGATGACACATTTGGTACCAAAGGCACTATCTTAACTGTCACACAGATCATATAATGAATTAGAAGTGACTAAGTATTCATATGTTTAGCAAGTAATTTTTTTGAAAATATTTTAGGAAAATCCTATAGAAAAACTGCAAGAGTTTCCCTTAAAAACTGAGCTTGCCAAATCAAATAAAAACAAATCACTTCCAAACTAAACACCAACACCATCAACTCTAGATAAAATCATCACAATCTCAACAACACTTCTATAAAATCATAACCACTCAATTTAAATAAATCATCATATAAAACATTAGCTAAATCATTTATAATACATGTATCAAGTCTTAGGAATTCCTACTTATGCATTATTAACTTAGAAAATATTTCCACAGCCATCATTTGTAACACTCCCTATCCAGTCCTGTAACACTAGACAGTGAATGTCACATTCTGTGCCAAAGATACATGATTTCTTAATCCATTTATTTACTAATTTGTATATGGAAAACAATTCTAATAAAATCACATTAGATTCAAAAATCTATTTAGACTTAAAATTTGTTTCTCTCTATTATGAACATATATTTAGGAAACAGTTTTATTCATTAAAAGGTATAAATATTATTTACAGTTAATGTATTTGTTAAAGATTTAATAATTAGAGAAAGTTTTAATAATAATCTTTTAACTTAATTTGCAAAACCTTAATTATTAATACCAAATGTAAACCGCTTAAATAATTTGATAAGCTATAATTAAAACATAAGGAAATAAATCATGTAATTCATAAATTCTAATTTGAGATCAAAACATATCACTTTTGAACATTGGAATGTAAAACTCAAGTTTACATGAAAAACCTTGAATCATAATATTTAATAATCATAATGATAATTTATCATATAATTAAAACAATAAATGACAAGTTCACTTTAATAATATAAATACAATTCAACTTAAAATACATTTCCTTAAATTAAAATTTCTTATACCACATGCTAAGTTCATAGTACTTTCATGCTCAAGTCAGTTGATACTATCTCCTCCTCCTCCTCTGATGCTGATACTGGAGTTCTGAATTATGACTATTCGCAATCTTCAACTTACGCGTGAAAAGTCCACGTGCTGAGTATAAAACTCAGTGGTGCTTTTTACATACATTAATTTAAACATAGTTTTTGAAAAGATATATTTTAGAAATGACTTATAAAATTATGAAATAATTTTTACAAAAAAGAACAATAGCAATCATATTACTCAATATAAATATCATATCATGTATTCTTTACCTTTATAAATATCATATAATGTATTCTTTACCTTTATTTTGTATTTTCAGCTAAACATACTATTTAATTTAAAACTAACATCCATATTACATACCATAATTATCTTTTTGTTACCATATTCACATATTCTTATTATTAATAACATAGAATAAACTATAATCACATAACATAAACTTATTAACTTAATTTCCTTATCTTAAAATCATATATTTCTTAAGGGACTTAGATACACCTAGAGAAAGTGAAACAGATAAGATTTTAGAAATAGAATTAGATTTCAGAAACAGAATTAGAGAGGCCTTATATGCCAACAGAATTAGAAGGGCAATTTAGAGCCCAAACTTATACAGATAATCACAGAAGCATCTAGAGCCCAAACTTATACATATGGCAATTTATTTGCCAACAAAATCATAGGGGCATCTAGAGCCTAGCAGAAACAAATAAAGTGCGTCTGCTCAAACAGAAGGCATCCAGAACCTAGCATATGATCATAGCTTATATCATATCAGAATGGCATTCGAAGTTGAGTATACCTATCTTATAGAATAAATCAGATCATATAATAGATTTGCACTAAGTGTATTGAGTCCAAAACTTATTTTCCTTCTTATTTCATAACATTTCTTACAAAACTCATTCTTTCTTTAACATTTCCACTATCATAGTAATGGTTTGGTTTAGAAGTTATACTAAACCTTTATAACTCATAATTAATCATAACATACTTGTCATAATAAAAATCATTTTTAATATTTGATACACATACTCAAACAATCATTCCTTAACTGTGTTTGATATAAGAGCTGCATATAAACTTATGGTACTTAATATTATTTATAAGTCTACTTTTTATTGCATATAATTAATCAAATATTGAACAACAATTCATTAACAGCTCTATCATAGTTAACAAAATTTTAGTAGCATATTCTCTATAAACAGAACCACCACTATTATCAAAAATACATAAATAAACATCAAACCACAGTACAAATCCATAGGCAACCATTGATAATGTTTTTCCCATCCTCCATTCATCAACGTCAATTACAATTTATAATTATAATACATAATCATAATTTAGCTTATATAATCAAACGTATATAAATCATATATACACCATCAATATTTAATTACCAAATAAATTCATAATTGTACTTAACCCAAATCAATTTATTTTACAATTCAATTTACTAGTCCTTAACATATGAACTAAAATCAAGTTTGATTTTATAACACCCACCGTCCAATCCCAAAGAACCAGACGACGGATGCCATATTCGGTGCCGGAACACCGTTCTATTCTACTCATTAACTCCATAATGTATATTAGAAGTGATTATTTTTCTGTGTGAAGCAAGTAATTTAAAATAATCAATAAAGGTTTTAGGGATGATCTTACGGAAAATAAAATTATGAAGGTAAACTAAAATTTTTCGCAAGAGTTCCCTTTAAAAAATTTACTTGCCACACAAAGAAAATTAAATACACTTCCAATATTAGCACCCAATCCTCAACTCCAATTTTACTCAAATCATCTGCAAGCACTTCTAAAAATTTAAGATCAAATCAATCTCATTATACCATTGTCCACTCAAGGTAAATAAATATGTCATTATTCATACACCAAACAAATAATCAAATAATAATACTAAATCGGACACCGATTTCATTAAAAATTTATTCAAATACTTACAACCTCAATATTATTCACAAGAGTCTATATATGCCATGATTTACATTAATATACATGTCCTACCAAAAATGCTATATCTACTCTAATGCCCTCTTCTGGTCCCGACAGGTGCCCTCTGCTCCTAACCTGTGCGTGATAAAAATCAACGCGCTGAGTGGAAGAATCAGTGGTGCTAAATAATTATAAACTTAAAATATTCAAGGAACACCAAATAAATAATTTCAGACAATACATTTTTTTTTAACACCGAAATGATATCAATTAAATCCAAATATTTGAAGGATCACAAGAAATTCACACTTAAAAATTTGTACTAACTCAAAATAAATAAGAAAATATCGTAAATGCCAATATGTTTTCTGGTTTCAATATAATAAATTAAAATTCCCATTTTCATTTTATCTAAAGCTCATACTGATACTGAAAGAATGTAAGTAGAATTGATCGTGGCCTGTGAAAGCACCACCCACCAATCACATAATCGTGGCCTGTGAAAGTGCCACCCACCAATTACATAATCGTGGCCTCAGGTTACCGTGGTCTACGCAAGCACCACAATAATAAGCCCGTTCGCCTAGTTATAAGGGCTAATAACCCTAGCATATGATCATAGCTCTACTAATAATACGGGCTGATAACCCAAGCATGCTCATATTTCAAAATAATCTCATCACACCACATGTCAATCACGTATGGTAGAGCTTAGAATAATTAAATTCTTCCATAAATAGTCTCATTTCTCATTCACCATTTCTTATCCAAAAACATTTTAATATTAACACTTATTACGTATACATAAATCCTTTGCAAAAATCTTATAACTTAACATTTTTCTCACAAAATTTCATAAACTTATAACTTACTAAAATTATCATATTCTCCCTTTTTTATAATTAATAAAATAAATTCAAATGGACATATTCAAAATAGATATACTTAATATAGTATAAAAGTACTTAAATCAAGAAATTTCCAACATTTTCATAAACCTGACCTTTGCTGTGTTCTCAGGGTATAATTAAAGTTCTAGGACTTCAAATTGAGTGAAACTTAATTCCTTAGAAATATAAGAAAAAATGATACAAATATCATGAAGGGACCATAGTCCAGATCACTTTCTAGGAGGGTGTAAGAAACCCAAGAACACAGATCAACAATCCTAACACGATTCAGCATAACCAGTTTTGGTAGAAGGATCATAAGTTGAGATATAGGTATTCAAATTGGACACAAGAGGATGATTTAGAAAGGTAAGAAGTAGAACTAAAACTTTCATGAAGAACAAGTGATATTATATTTCCATTTTAGTGGCCAAAAGGGACAATCAATTCGGATATACAAGTGAGACGCCATAACAGAACCATTTTTGATATTTAAATCATAAGTTGAGATA
>CANUEX010010655.1:0-17537 GCA_948099535.1 Jatropha multifida
GGAACTGCTGCAGTGTTGCTGGTGGCGGTGGCGCGGCTGAGGAAGGAAGAGGAGGAGCTGCTGCTCTGCTGCGGGTGCTGCTGGAGGAGAGACAGCTGCTGCAACTGCTGGAGGAGGAGCTGCAGCTGTTGCTGTCGTGGCGGCGCGAGACAGAGAAGGAGGAGCTCGTGGCTGGAGGTGGCGGCGCTGCTGCAGGTGCGGAGGAGGTGGAGGAGAGCTGCTGCTGCTGGAGGAGCTGGAGTAGTGGCGCTGTTGGTTGAAGTTGCTACTGCAGAGAGAGACAGTGAGGAAAAGAGCAGCAGGGAGAGGAAGAAGAAAGAAGAAAGAAAGAAAAGAGAAGGAAGAAGAAGAAGGAAGAAGAAGAAGAAAGAAGGAGGAGGAGATGGTGGTGGCGCGGTGGTCTGAGGAGCTGCGCAGGGAGGAGGAGGCTGGCTGGTGTCGGGAGGAAGAAGAAGGAGATTTAAAGAGAAAAAAATAAATAAAAAATAAAATAAAATGAAATAATAATAATTAAAATAATAATAAAATATTATAAAGTTTTATAATTATTAAATAAAAACAAACCGTCCAAGGTAAGTTGCCGGGGAGAAAAAAAATAGTGACGCACAGTGTTTTTCAAAAATATCCGATTTGGGTCTAATTTAAATTAATTCGGTCCAATTAAAAAAAATATTGGTCCGATTTTATTCGATTAATAGTTACTCGATAAATTTTCGGGCGAACTAAAATGATTTTCGATCCCCATAATATTACGTGGCGTAATATCATTGGCTAATAATTTACAATTTAAATTTAAATGAGAATGTTTCGAAATAAAAATTTCAGGGTATTACAGTTTAACTAAAATAATAGCCTAAAAAATGCCTTAATTGCCCTTGATTTCCATTAAATACATTTTATTGGCCGCCATTTTTATTGATTCAAGAGTGAATTAATTACTGTTGTTTCTCTACAAAACTTTAGGAGGAAAACTTTACATAATGAAAATTTAGAGTCCGTTTAGAACAAATGAATTCCATAAAATTTTGTGGAATTCATTTGGAAATCCAAAATTTTGTGTTTAAAACGAAAAAAAATATGAATTTAAATTCTATGAATTGAATTCCATGGAATTGGATTAATTTAGTTCAAATTCTATTAAAATTGTTAGAATTTGCAAATGAATTCTACATATTAACCCACTAACATTTATATTGACTAAACTGCCCCTTCACTCAAATATTATTGAATAAATTGTCCTCATTTATTTTTTTGATATTTTTTAAAGAGTATGAAGTTACTGTTATATATCACTAATCCAAATGAATTTTTAATTTTGAATATATTTTAATCTATTAATAAAAATAAAATTTAAACATTTGTAAGGACATGAAATTTGAAATTTTAAAATTTAATTAATTAATTATAGTGGAATATGAGTGATTTATTTATATTAATATTTTTGTTAAATTATTATATCAAGGTAATTTTAGAAAATAAAAAAAATGAATTTTTATTTAATAATTATTCCAAATATAATTTTGCGAAATTCAATTGAATTCTTTATTTTAAATTATAGCATAACAAACATGATAAATTTATTTGTAAATGAATTCTACTTGAAATTCATTTACAAATGAATTCTACAATCATGGTTCATTTGTTTCAAACGGTACCTGTTAAATTTAACTTTAAATATCTTCCTTCCACATGAAACTAGTGGCCATTTCAGTACATATGCGTGCAATTATAAAAAATTTATTGGAGATAATTTTTTGAGAAATGGCCACATATAAATATATAAGGAATGTGTTGTTCTTTACATGGAAATTTATTCTTTCCTAAACTAGGCATTACTTTACACATAAACGTTCTTCTGTCAATCATGAACACATCAGAACCAATCAATCTAAATGAAATTCCTTCTATTTTGGACATTGTTGTTGTAGAAATGGCTACAACTCACATAAACCTTCTCCTGCCAATGTGATTTTGTTAAAATATTTTGATATTGATTGGATATGAATATTGTTATTAAATGATATATAATTTATATTTTATGATATCTGTAAGCAAAATAAGGAAAGAGCAAATTATATGTGAAATGTTCTGAATAAGCAAAAATGATAGGTTTTTAGGCTCTATTATACTTAGTGTGAATCTATTGTATGATTTGATTATTTTGTAAGATGAGCATACTCAGCTTCAATGCCATTCTGATATGATATAAGCTAGGATCATATGCTAGGCTTTGTATGCCTTCTGTTTGAGCGGACGCACTCTATATGTTTCTGTTTAGGCTCTGAATGCCTCTCTGATTCTGTTGGTATATAAGACCTCTTTGATTCTACTTCTAAAATTTAATTTTGTTTCTGAAATCTTTTATGCTTCATTTTCTCCCAAGTGTATCCGAGCCCCTTAAGAAAGATATGTTTTTAAGTAAATTAAGATAATAAATTGTGTTATATGATTTTGGTTTATTATATGTTCTTAAATTAAAAGAATATGTGATATTGGTAGGTAGTGAATTTATGATATATTAATTTGAATATCGGATTTGAAATATTTAGAATATTTAGTTAAAGATAAATATTTAATGTAATGATAAAAATGATTATTAATGTTTTGTATATAAATATTTATAATAAAAGAAATCAAGATTTATGTTTCTAAAATTATTTATTGATTTAAATTATAAATAGCACCACTGAGCCTTATACTCACAGCATGATGAGTTTTCTCAAGCACAAGTTGAAGATTGTAACATCCTCAATTTCTCTAGCACCACTGACTTTTATTTAAGTATAAAACACTTCATTTTCAACACCTAACCTCATGTTATATACATAAAAATAACAACTTAAATTATAGAAGTCAATGGCATGCTTAATTCATTACAAGTTCATGAAATGCTGAATACTATATTTCAATGCCTAAATTGTATTTTTATGTTAGTATGTGTAGTCCAAGGTGTAGTAAGTTAATGTTAGTATTAATTTCATGTTATAGTTGTTGAGAGTAGAGGATTGGAAGATAAATCAGCATTTAGAAGAGAGAGGATAGGGGAACCTTCCAATTATTATTTTTATTACATTAAAATCAAAATATATTTGATTTCATTTCTTGATTTCTTAAAATTATTTATGAATAAAAAAAATGGAAATATTGGAATGAAAGTTTTATGGATTTTGAAAATAAAGAATTATATATATTGATACCTTATGATTTTAATAATCCTAAAGTTATATTGAAAGTTATTTATATGAAGAAGAAATGTGTTGGCCAATTATTATTTGTAGTATGAGAGGTGGCCATGATTGAATTTTTTAGAAGTGTTTGTGAAATGAAATGTTGCCCAATGTGATTTTGATATTTTTTTTATATGAATGAAATGATTTATAGTCTCATAGCAGCTGATAGACATAGTTATTACCTTGTCGGTATCATTTTATTAGTTGAAGTTGATATTGTGATTGATATTGTTCCCTCTTTATGAGGTTGAGATTGTTCCCTCCTTACGAGGTTGAGATTGTTCCCTCTTCACGAGGTTGAGATTGTTCCCTCTATATGAGGTTGAGATTGTTCCCTCTTCTGTTGGTACTTATATCACAGACTAAGGTTGAGATAGCTTTGTCTAGATGTGCACATTAGACACTGATAGCCTTTCAGATTGAGTCTATCTAGATTGCTGAGACTAAATTGGATATTGCTAAGTTTCTTGAATTGATATTTTTTTGAAACTGTATTGATATTATTTTGTCTATTTCAACACAGGGCAACTAATAAATTTTAAATATTGAATTCTAAGTAAGAAATTTCTACTGTTACTGTTAAAGTGTTTAATTTGAAAACTCTATATTGGGTTTTAAAGTTGAGAATAGGAAAAATGTTTTCATAAGAAATTTCAATTACAATTATTGATAATATTGAAAAGTTATGAATTTACATATCAATTTATAAAATAGCACCACTAAGCAATTTGCTTAGAGATAATGTTTTCTGTATTATCGCAAGGAAAGGAAAGGAGAAAGCATGAGAGTGAGTCCTGCTCATTAAGGGATTTCTTTAAAAGTTTAGTGTAAATAGTATGCTACTGAAGTAGCTATCGTATGTTTGGTCTCTTTTTGGAATATGTGTGATGTATTAAATATTAATAGAATAGCTTTGCATATTTGAGTAGACATGTAAATTACGAGTGTGTAAGTTGAAAGTGGTATTTCGCAAAAGTAATTAAATTATACTATGTATGTAATATTTGTAAAATACTCCAGTATGTAACTAAATTATCTATGAGCTTATGGGTTATGGAACCATTCATTTTTTTGTAAAAGTAATTGTTTATGAATTGTATTGACTCAATTATTTTATTTAGCATTACTGGAAGTTATATTTTATTTACGTAATTTATTATCGATAAAATATTTCTTGTTATAGTACATGAATGAACTAAAAGAATTTATTTAAGTTTCATTTTCACAACTACATTTTACTTGTTATTACAAATTACAAATGAGTAAAAAAAAAAAAAAGAAGGTTTTAAGTCCCTTGTAGTATATTTAGTAAGTATTTTTAGTTATATTATACTTATTAAGTATATTACGGGCGACATGTCATATTTTACAGTGGGGTAGGGTGTGACAAAGATAATATAAACTAAGGTGATCCAATATTCCAGCATCAGAAGAGCAGGATGTTCTTCAGACATTTAAGTATATATTAAAAATTTGGCATGCAGTAAAACTATTGATTATTGAGAGTGTAGGTAGTGATTTGAGAATTGAAATTTAATACTAAACTTATTTGGGTTTTAATTGAGAGAGTATTTTATAATTCAAATTGATTGTTTAACTCTTATTATTAAAAGTTCTGTAGAGGAACTAATGATTTAAATTCAGACATTCGTTTGCAATTGTTGCTTTATAGTTATATGAAAATTAATTTTATTCTAAAGGAATTAATTCTTTTGTTTGATATTATCAAAAACTTATTTACATGAATTATAATGTTATTAAGTTATTTCAAAAGTTTTCTTTAAAATTATTAAATCTTCTGCTAACATTCTAATATAATAAAGAAATATTAGAAAAAAAATTTAACCTTTTTTTAAACAAATTATTTTCTTACTTAATTATCATATTGAGTTATTAAATAAATCAGTCTTTGTCTTTGGCACAAAATGTGACATTTGCTATCAAGTCCTACATGATTGGATAGGGGACGTTACAACAATCTTTTAAGTTATGCATTGTTGTTTGAAGAGAATAATATGAATGGTATAGTGAATTAAAATTGCGCTCATAAATTGATTTTTTTGTGCATTTTTTAATTAAAGTGGAGAAAGAATGGAATAAAACCATTACTTTGAAAACGTAGCTCATCAAACGCGTTTCTGTACTTTGTCTTCCACTATCTTGATATTTTCACATATCAATACAATAAAGGAAGCCATATAAAGGGGCAATATAGACTTTGTACCTTTATTTTTTTTTACTAAAAATAGTACTTCATCCATTCTATTTATATAGAAAAAATTTCTTTTTTGGGCATTCTATTCATATAGAGAAATTTTCTTCATATGGTAACTTTGAGTCTAATGTCAAAGCAAAAAAAATCCAATATGTCTTTACTTTGATTTATAAATTAAACATCAATTTTGAGAGTATTTTAAAAACATGGCAGACATTATTGTGATTGACATTTAATATTCAAAAATTTACTGAACCGTGCATTAAGAAAATGTGAGATTCAAGCATATTTATGTAAACAGATTAAATTTTACTAAGAAGCTTACGTTAAACATTTAAATGTGCATATATAATGAAATTTACTCACTACTCTAATAAATTCTGAAGGGAAAAAAATTTTCCTCCAAATGACAGTGTTTGAATAAACATAGTTGTCCCGATTTATATTTATTGATAAACTCTTTAAATGGCTAAAGAGAGAGATATATAACCTAAACCCTAATTTCATTACCTAAATAGAAATAGTTGTGCTCATTTTTGCATTATGCCAAATTCTATAAATTATCTTAGTGGATATGGATAAACTGTCTATAACTTAGCGAATACTGTGAGCATTTGACTCATCTTTTTTCAGTTTTAGGATAAAGTAATATACAAACTGTATTTGTCACATCTTTAGTTGATATTTTTCTTTTTGAGCCTCTTCTGGAACATTACTTGGTAGTAGTGTAGTTTCAAATTCTACGGAAAATGGTTGTTCAATGGATAGCAAGAAAATCAAGGTTAAGGTTGATGGTTGAGTATGAGCATATCTTCTGATGTTGCAAGCAAGTTTTGAGGGACCGTATTCAAATTAAAAGGAAGGACTGTATTCACAACGTTTGTGGATTCAATTTTGGAGTTGTGAACTCATCCCTATTTAAATGAATTTAACTTTGAAAATTTTGACTTCAAATTTCATTTTTTTATGCGTAAATTTGGAGAAGCAAAATAAAGAATTTGATATTGAAAATTTTGACTCCAAACTTTCTTTTGACTTTCACACCAACTTTTTCAATCCAAATTTGATATTGAAATAGCCCGCTTTTTTTTGTTATTGGAAGTATAAATTTATTTAGGCAACAGATTTTCTCTCTAATCATTGATCACTTTTTATTGAAAATTGACATCACTTTAATATTTTTTAGGGATACATAGTAAAAAATCGACAAAAAGACCGCCTCTTACTCTTAGAGAAATTTTGAATTCGTCTGTATAAAGAAAACGAAAGGAGTAACTTTGTCTAAATAAATGGGTCATTCTAAATGGAAAGTTTATTCAAATAAATAAAGTGGAGGAAGTAGTAAATTAAAAAAAGAGGATTACATTCTCAAAATTGAAAGACAATCAATTAGAGTTATAGAAAGATACGAAGAGAATAAAAAAAAAGTAGAACCCTTTGTGATCATTAACAAGTATTGGAAAAGAGAAAGAGAGAGAACTGCAGTATGAAAAATGCAAAGGCTACAAATTTCAAGGTGGATATAAGATTAAGAAGGACCGGAAATAAAACATTGCAAGTAATCAGTAATCACCCACAACATGACACTGCGTCAATGCTTGAAAACAACTACCAATTACCACGGCATGTAAAAGATTCGTCTTTAATACTCATATTCATTACAATGGTAGTAGAAATTATAAGATCTGTCAAATCAAATACAAAGAAAATAAAAGGAAAATCAAAGAGAAAAAGCAACTAGTACATCTACATACCTAAAAGCATAGTTAAAAAAAAAAATGCACTTCAGCGTTGGTGATATCTAAATTTAGAGGTAGCTAGGCACTTCATCATTACTAGATTTTAATTCATCACTTCATTATTGTAACAATAAAATAACTCAAGGTAGTTCTCTATAGAAAGAATTCCGATTCTTTAAATAAAATATCGAGTGTTTAATTCTTATAAATGGAAAAAAATTTTATTGAAAGCCTTCTCCCTTATGACTGCCTTTTTGTGCATTCTCTACTGTAAAATTTTCACATTTGAATTCGCCAATTTTTTATAACCATGCCATCTGAAAGACAGTGGTCATTACAGTGATTAATGGTATTGAAGGAACAAATAATCTAAGAATCAATAAGTATGCGCATGACCGATCTACATAGGGACATTGGGGGGCACTTGTCCCCACTGGTTTTTTTACAGTTTGGTTTATAGTTTTTTATAATTTAGTATATATAATTATGTTAATTTGTATTTAATCCACTGAATTTTTACATTTTGCTCCCACTGAATTATTAATTTAATATATTGCCCCATTAATTTAATTTTCTGGATCTGCCCACTGAGTGTGCGTATACGTAGTTGCCCCAAAGTGAAGTTACATGAAAGAAAGGAATGGAGGGGCGAGAAATAGCAGTCATTTATTCTACTGAAAAAAGTAATTGTACGAGTGACTCTTTGTAAATGCAATGACCGAAGACGCGCATGTTATATATATGGCAAATGGCAAGTTTAGAAGGTTTGCACACGTTTTTTATGTTTTACTCTCTTCATGATACAACCTACGAATTGTACGAGCATGAATTTAAAGAGATGATTTTTTTTTTAAAAAAAATAAAGGAAAAAATATATAATATAACAAAGGTAAGGGGTTGCATTGTTCATAGGGCCCTGCCCTCTCCAGCAAAATTTGCTGGTTCGTTGCAGTTCGGAAACCTCTTAATCCGAACATTCTGGCTTTTTACTTCTTTTTTTAAAAAGCTTTTTCACTTCTTTCTGTTTGTTTCAGTTTTTAGCTTCTTTTCTTAGGTTTTCACTTTTATTTTTACTTATTAATTAAGCTTAAATGTATATTTACTTTTCTAATTTTTATTGTCATTTGGTGTTTCGATCCAAACGTTATTACAGTGTTTAGTAATATTAGTTTATAGAGATTAATATAATATTTTATACAGTTTATTTTAACAAAATATTTAAAAGCTGTCAATTATTTTAGTAAAATTTAATTATTTGAATCGTTTTATGTGAAATATTAAAAATTAAATATTATGATTTTATTTTTTATAAAATATTATATAAATCTCTAAGTGATTTAATACAAATGATACGTTATGGAATAAAAATAATATATATATATATATATATATATATATTTTAATCTGTGAAAATATTAAAATATTATTTAAAAAATTAGTTGGAGCACACAAGCTTAACTTGGTTTATCCACAAAAGTTATAAACTAAATCAATTTATTAATTTTAAATTTAAAAAACCCAAACATATCACCGACTAACGTTCCCTACAGTGGTAACGGAGAGGCAATCAGGCAAGTGCACGCGTGCGTGGAACCAACGCTCGAGTATGGCCTTATAAACAACTAACAAATAATCGTAAAGGATCGAAGATTGGGGATTCAGGACTTGGCAGAGAGAGAAAGTCAGGGAGAGAGAAATAGAGAGAAGATGTCATACCTGCTTCCTCACTTGCACTCTGGATGGGCCGTCGATCAGGCAATCCTAGCGGAAGAAGAGCGTCTCGTGGTCATCCGATTCGGTCACGACTGGGACGAGACTTGCATGCAGGTTAATCATACCCTTTTCCTTTTCCCCTTTTCTTTCTTTTCCTGATCTTTGAGGTATGTCTTTGAATTTATAATTCTAATCCATTCAGAATTGATTTCGTAACTTATAAATGGAAATTGAAGTGTGCAATCTCAAGAATCAATTACTGAATCCTAGAATTGTAAACTACATGTTTGAGTGTTCATAATGCATTATTATATCCCTAATTAGTATTAATGTGACTAATCCGAATTTAATTTTGTAGAGCTGTATATTTTCTGATAAAACTATATTATTTTGTTTGAATTTCGAGCAATTTTATGGCCAATTTTTAGGGTTGTTTGAACAACAATTGTGACATTAGTCATAATGTGGGATTATGCTTTGTATTTTGTGGATGCCTTAGAAGCTGAGAAGCTGAGAAGTTTTGGTTTTAAAGAAGGCAAGAGCTCTATGAAGCAATATGATTGGTACCTCTTTCTATGATGATATGCCTAATTGTTCATCTTTTTGGCTCTGCGTGATGCTTGCTGGGTCATTCATGAAAGGCACAGTAATGGTTAATTAGTTTGTTTTTCCATGCTAGGACTTTGCGTTTATCTTAAAAGCTGAAAAATAATTCTTGGCTTTCTTGTAATTGGGATTGTGAACTAAAAAGGCCATGCCTTTAGTTGATAGTTTAATATATTGGCTCGAGTGGAACCATTTCAATTTTCTGCTGCTTGACTATGCATTCCTTTCCTTGCCGTCAAATCTGCTATATTGCTTTTATCAGTGCATGCTATAATTTGATGGGTTACAGTTATTTCATGAGCTGCTAACTTACTCTAAAGTTGTTTTCTTCATTAGAAAGTGGTTTGTACTGTTTGAAAAGTATTTATTCACTAATTGGTTTTATTTATGTTTTTTAGATGGATGAAGTGCTGGCATCTGTTGCCGAGACAATAAAGAACTTTGCTGTCATATACCTTGTAGACATCACAGAGGTGCCAGATTTTAATACAATGTATGAGCTGTATGATCCATCGACTGTCATGTTCTTCTTCAGGAACAAGCACATCATGATTGATCTTGGAACCGGAAATAACAATAAAATCAATTGGGCTCTCAAGGACAAGCAGGAGTTCATTGACATTGTTGAGACCGTCTATCGCGGGGCAAGGAAAGGTCGTGGTCTGGTTATTGCTCCAAAGGATTATTCCACAAAGTACCGCTACTAAGTGCGTCTGAAGGTTACTCATTGGGCCATTTAAGAACTTGTAATGAAAAAAGTATGTTTGCTTAAAACTCTTCAGAATTTGGAATGCTCTGGTTGACCAGTACTTTAATATGGTCCCAATTTCAAATTTCTATACATATTATCTGACTTTGACGTTTTATTTCAAGCTGAAAACTGGATTTTCCTTCTTCATTTTGAATAGTCATAGATGAAGTAAGGTTAGCATTGGCCACAGATGTTGTTTGCAGCAGCTTGAACATGATGCATAATAACACATTCTTTTCAGCTGCGGGCATTAAAATTTGCCGAAGTTACTATTTTTAGTAAAACCTGGGAAGAGGTGATAGGATCAAGTAAATTAAATCAAGAAAAGTTGTGAGCTATATATCTAAAGCTGTAGTCTTTGATGGATGAGTGTAAATGTAGCGCATTTGTTTGATCTGCTTTCGTTCTGCGAACATGTTTATGACTATACACCATCTAATTTTGTTGACAGAGAGGACAAGAAAATTGATTTATTTTGTTGTCTAAGCCCAGTCCAATATAAAAAAATTCACAGTCAAATTGTAATGGAACATAATATAATATAATACAACCAAATGTATTTTTATTATGAATATTAAGATAGATATATTAAAGACTAGCTTGTTATATATGCATTTTACATTATTATATTTCAGTTTATAATCAACATTTGTGCATTTCTTCTGTTATAACCTTCTACGAAAGGCGTCTACTAGCTCTATAATTGCTATGCCAATTAAATACCATGTAATCCCTGCCAATGTAACTTGTAACCAGGAGCTATTAACAATCTCCAATGCGAAATCACCACCTATATGTTCATTTAATCTGCCAATGGCTTGCTCCCTTACTTGCAAATGTACGATAATCGCTGCAATTGCTGCAGCTGCCAATGGGATTCTCCGTCTAGTGGGATTCTTCTGGTTCTCCTCTATTCTATGATCTTCATTCAGATATTTTCGCTGTTTAGCACGCGGAGCTTTTTCAGTAGCTTGAAAGCCAGACTTATTGATGGATGCTGGAAGTGCTCCAGCCGAAGGAATCCAGTATTCATCGTGGTGCATGTAATTTGATATGGTTTGATGAACAGGTCTTAAGTTGTGTACTGCTTGTTTTCTTGCTGCAGCAGCCTGCCGGAGCTTGTTAATGTTTGGTTCAGACGACTTTTGGGTAATCTGTGGGAGGTTTTGACGAGGTTCCGATGTAGATTTTGGTGATTGCCAGTATAACCAATTTGCGATTGATCTGATTGCTTGAATAGCTGATAGTCTGGCTTCTCTTTGTAGATCTGTTTCCTGAAATGAATAAATCATGACAATTGCATGTGTGGTTACTTTGAGAGAATTAATACATTGACAATTGCACAAAATTAATAAATCATGCTTAAAATATTTGTTCTCTCGTCATTTTTTTTTTGAAGTGCATATGGGTATAGACTCAACTTCGAATCTCTTCTTCTCCAATATTATTAGGTGTTAACAAGTAAAAACTCTGGTTTTATTTAGTTTTCTTTGATATTACCAACATAAAAAAATAGAAAAATGTACAAATAATTTGAAACATTCAAAATTAGCTGGTGAACTATTATGTTGCAATTTTGGAAAGCATTATCAATGCATTAAAGAATACCTTGGAGGTCTGAGCATTTGCTTTGTTGATGGCCTCAACAGCTTTATTTTGAAACTTTTTCACATCAACGAATATGTTAGAGACACGTCCACCCACAGCATTGCTTGCACCAACCCGCACATTACCTCGTGGCTGCTTTGACATCAAGAACTCCAATGCTGCTAAATCTTTCCTTTCCACCATTCTGTATATTGTTCAACATAAGATAACTGTAAATTTTCAATTCAATTAGAATTATTTCTGAATTAGTTAAATTTTGTAGCTGAATCTATCCTTACGAGATACAATCAACTGGACAGGAATCTATGGCTGCTTGAATTCTGTGCTCAGGATCAGCCCACTGAGCAATAACTCTTGCTCTTCCATAAACTGATTCAATGGCAAATGTTCTGTCCGCAAATAAAGCACATTTTAAGCAACCAACACATTTCACTTCATCCACAAACACTGCTCTCTCTTCACTTTCAGATCCAAACCATGTTGAGTATATTGGTTTCCCAGTGTACCCAAGCAATTCAGCAATCTTTGCTTGTTCCTGTACAAAAAATGTACTCTTCTAAAATTTCTAAACACAAAATTATCCTAAGAATTAGGGATTTGAATCCCATGTAAAACTAAATTACTAGAAATTAAGAGTAATGCAATTTAACCTCGAACTTGATCGCAGCAAATAATTTATGCAAAATTGAACTTCTAGTTCGATTTTAACAGGAACTTTCAACGAAGAAAACCAACTGGACCCGTTTTTTGACTGGAAGATCGAGCTAAAGTTTATAGACAATTTAAAGCTGTTTTAATCATGTCACCATCTCTGTATAAATTTGTAACAAAACCAAAACAATAAACAATAAGAACACAAAGAAACCTTATCATAAGCCAAACGTGAATTCGGATCAGAGAGAACAGAGTAAGCTTCATTAAGTATAATAGCCATGTCATGTCCCGTCGGCCCGGCTATGTCCGGATGGCACCGCTTCTGCAGTGTCCGATAGGCCGTTTTTATCTGCGATTGATCGGAGGAGCTATCAATTCCTAGAAGATCATAAAGATCGAAATCTGTAATTGAAGAAGAAGAAGCTCTGCATGTCAGTGAACTGTCGCGTACTTTCCTGGAATTTGGAGGAAAGCAAGTGAATGATCTTTGGGTTAATAAGTTTTTTCTAATGATGGAAGAAGCAGTTGGTAATGGCGTGTAGGAAGGGAGGCATGTCGTAGGCATTTTTCCTCCTCAAAGAGAAGATAGAGCAGGGCCACGGAGAGAGAAATATTTATTTGTTTTTCATATTTGTTGTTGTTTATTTGGTTGGCGGTATTAGATATTTCTGGAGTACACTCTTCATTTTGGGAGCCAAAGATATTTATTTGAAAAGGAACCCAATATTGAGTGATTGTTGAATCTAGTTATACCACTCAAACATTAATCTAATTATGTCATTGTCAAGTTTATTTCACATATTTATGTACTTTATTATTGTTAAATTGATCTAATTTTGGATATTAAATTAAATTAAAGTGAGTTAGTAGCTTTCTTGCATAAGCACAATGGACTTAACTTATCTAGGGTTGATGGTGGATCAAGTTTGGAACATATTTTATAATATTTATGTTGAACTCATGAAAAAATTTAAATACCCGATCCATCACTCGGTTTGCTTCGAATCAGATTAGGTTAGATTGCGGATCGAGCAAGATCAGTTTGGATAATATCTATTTATATAAAAATAATAATTATGCTGAAAAATTTAATATAAATGATAAATTCACAAACAGACACACATATATACACACACATTACCACATAAGATTAACAAACTTTAAAAAACACTTCATAAAGTTCTACGACATAATAAAATTCTTAATATATTCCACAAACATTACAAATATCAATTAATGAAGTTTTTCCATCAATCCAGAAACTATCAATTGATATAAGTAAAAGGAAAAAACAATATAAATAAAAGCAGTAATACAAGATATAGGTCAAAAACTACATTTAGATGCGACTTTGCAAAACCCAACAATCATCGATGTGTTATAAAATAATAGAAAAATAGAGAGAGAAGTAATTGGAGAATATAGAGAATATGAGAGTATCATTATTATTGAAGAAAAGCCACATATATTATATAAGTAGGACCCTAATAGACTCATTCATAAATCAAAAAGATAAAGTTTGCAATAATTAAGATTACAGACTTTTAACCCATATAAGATTTTATAAGACTCTTCATTGAATATCAATTTTTTAAAGAATATGCATCGTTAAAACTTTATTGAGAAAAAACCTTGTGGGAAAAAAAATCTCAGTGAAGGAAAAATAATACATTATTATTTTTTTGAATATATGTTGAAATACTACCTCATTAAAAATTTTTACCAAGAAAAACCTAGTGGGAAAACCTTAGTTAAAAGGAAAAAAAATATAATGCGTATTTACTTCCCTCGTGAAGATAAATCTTAAGATCTTGGGATTCAAATAAAATCATTTTAATAACTTAGTCATATATGTAGATTCATAGATAAAATTTTATTCATGAAATGCTCAATTTTCAAGCTGAGAGAAAACTTTATGTTTTTAATGTCTTTTATCTCAAACTCTTCCTTTAAGAAATTTATAATCTTTGGAAGCTTTTTAAGAGTTCCAATAATATTCATAAATCAAATAATGACAAATTCATATTCAAATATCTCTATAAAATTCATGAACATATAATAATATTATTAAAATATCATTTCAACATATATTCACTAATCAACAGATCACCTATATAAAGCAAATATCAAAAATAAGCTTTCAGTAATAAAACATTATAAAAACATAATCATAACATAATATAATATTTTCTTGGTCATAAACATCATTAAGGGAATTATTCCATATGTATTGAGATTTCTTTATTCCATATGTATTGAGATTTCTTTATTCCATATAGAAATCTTGAATACATTTCTCGAGGTCTTAATTTGTCTGCTTCAAGCATTTTTTTTAGTATTCCATGGATATTATTATCCAATAATCTATATTATAACTATATATAATTTAATTGAATAAATATCTCGAAAATTTAGCTTTATGCTTTAAGAATTGAAATCCTTCATAGATTTTCATATAGATATATACATCAAGTTAGCATATAAATAGACAGTCATTAATTCATTAGACGCTTTTAGAATTTTTATAAATTGACAAACTAATAAAATAAAATTATAATTTCATCCACCACATGAAGATATTTATCCTCATAATCACTTTATATCTCATGACCCTATTTTAATTTTGCACAAATATATATTTGTATTCTACTGATTTGATATCTCTTGATGTCCATATTAAATTTTCAAAGTTTGCTTTTCAAGTAAATTAAATGTCACATGTTGGCCAATCAATTTTATGTCTATATCCTCCAAAAGACTAAACTCACGATCCTCATCATTATTTTTCATAATTTCAAACGCTATATAATATAAATATTATCGATATTTCTTTTATATTAGTTCCATCTTGTCCTGACATGATATAATTTATAGAGATCTCATCATTTTCATTCATTTTAGGAACCTGATAGTTTCTTCGAGAAACTTATTAGTTATATCTAAGATCTTTTTTAGATTTTATTTTTCTAGAACTTTACTACTTAGATATTTGCTCCTTTTCTTTTATCTTTAGAACCAATCTACCATACTTCAAGTATGCTGTAGATTCATTAATTTCATCTTTAGAACCAATCTATCATACTTCAAGCATGCTATAGATTTATTAATATAGACAGTTTATCCTTTAGGAATTTTAATTATAATAGAAGTAATTTGCAGCTAGTACGTGAGATTTAATTATTTTCTTTTAGATCAGTAAATATATTTAAAAACTAATTTATAATATTTTACAAATAAATTATCTTTTAAACAGTTAAATTCACACTGACTTGTATAAGGATAAAAAAATAATAACAATAATTTTTTTTCAACTAATTTATTCTTCTAACTGCTCATTTTCTTCCCCTAATGTCGAGATCTATAACAATTAGCAAATTTGATATATATATATATATATATACACTTATTTTAAAGTTATAAATATTTAATAATAGATCATACCCGACATATATTTTCAACCTTCGTTTAAGGACTCATTTTAGTGCATTGTGGTGGAGTAATTATAACATGTACTGCTGAAATGACCCGTTAATTTATTTTCAAAAGAATTTTTATTTAAAATTTAATTGTAAATTTTCACCAATGAGAATTGGCGAAAAAAATATTTTATGCCGCTAACCGAATCGAAAACCGAATTTAAATAGTCTAACTTAGTCGAAAAACCCTTAAATCAAATGGAATTAGGCGAAATCGTTGGGCTAGACCAAATCGGTTCAAATTGAACCGAAACCATTTAATTAAAATAAATAATAATAATAATAATAAATAAATAAAAAAAAACCCAAACTACTTTCTCTCTCTCGCGCGCTTGACCCTCCTCCCTCTAGATCGCAGTGTGCGACCTCCTCCTCAGCCACCACTTTCGGCCAGTGTCAGTGACGATCAGACACATCCACGGCACGAGCTCGACGAGAGGAGCTCGCCGGTGGTCTTGGCTTGCGGAGCAGAAGCCGATGGAGAGAGATATCACGACTGGAAGCTTTTGAGGTTCTGCAGTGAAGTTTTCCGGCGATCTGAGCCGTTTCCGACTACTCCAGGCCATGAGATGGTCATCGAACTTCTCCCCACGACGCTGGGAACGTTTCCCCTCAAGAAATTCTGGCGATGGAGCAAGGAGAACGAAACCACCATGAAAGACGGTGGTGCAGTCACTGTCAGGGCCTTTTCCGGCCAAATGAGACACATTCAGTTCAAGATGATCACATATTCGAGCTCCCCATGGAATTTTGAACATTTTGATGTAAAGACCACCCAATTCTGGGCAAGTCCGATTTTCCGGCCACCATGCACGGCGGCGGAGGCGGCGGTCTGGTGACCGGCCGGCGGCGGTCCGGCGAGACCTCCGAAAATGCAGAATGCTGCATTTTGTGCGCTGAACACGAATCCGAAGTCCGATTTTCAATCGGTATAATTTATGTTTCAGTTATTTAAATTCAGTATAAATTCGAAATATAAAATTAATAATGTTAAATTAAATTGGCTTAATTAAAATTAAGTGAATTACATGGAAATTAATTGCGAAATGAATTTCTAAATTCATTAGTGAAATTAGCCAATTTAAATGGATTACAAACAAAAGTGAAAATGATTTATAAATTGGGAAAAATGTAAAATTAAGACAGTTGAATTGTTAAAGGTAGAACAATATAAATACCGAAATTGAAATTAAGTGAAATTGAGATTGGAGATTGGGAAATGACTGTGAAATTGTCCGATGGAAGGGCTGTGTATTGTGATGTGTAAAATTTAGACAGAATTAATATAATGTATGAATTATTTTGGAATAAATCGATTAAATAAATACCTGTGCATATGTGTATAAATAATCTTAATAAATTGTAATACTAAATAAAGAAATAAATTAATAAGAAACAAATTAGCTAATTAAACACAAATTGTTTATATTATATTTATTTGATTTTGGTAACATATTTAGAAATGAAACTCTAAATGGTATTGTGAGAATAAGAAGAGTAAGATAATTGAATAATTATTATTTCGAAACTATATTAAATTTAATT
>CANUEX010010656.1:0-14949 GCA_948099535.1 Jatropha multifida
CATTTTCATATACTTAATTGTTTTAGCAATTAAATTTAATATAGTTTCGAAATAACAATTATTCAATTATTTTACTCTTCTTATTCTCACAATACTATTTAGAATTTCATTTCTAAATATGTTACCAAAATCAAATAAATATAATATAAACAATTTGTGTTTAATTAGCTAATTTGTTTCTTATTAATTTATTTTTTTATTTAGTATTACAATTTATTAAGATCATTTATACATATATGCACAGGTATTTATTTAATCGGTTTATTCCAAAATAATTCATATATTATATTAATTCTGTCTAAATTTTACACATCACAATACACAGCCCTTCCATCAGGCAATTCACAGTCATTTCCCAATCTCCAATCTCAATTTCACTTAATTTCAATTTCAATATTTATATTGTTCTACCTTTAACAATTCAGCTGTCTTAATTTTATATTTTTCCCAATTTATAAATCCTTTTTACCTTTGTTTATAATCCATTTAAATTGGCTAATTTCACTAATGAATTTAGAAATTCATTTCGCAATTAATTTTCATGTAATTCACTTAATTTTAATTAAGCCAATTTAATTTCACAGTATTAATTTTCTATTTCGAATTTATACTGAATTTAAATAACTGAAACATAAATTATACCGATTGAAAATCGGACTTCGGATTCGTGTTCAGCACGCGAAATGCAGCATTCTGCGTTTTTGGAGGTCTCGCCGGACCGCCGTCATCGCCGCTGTGCACGGTGGCCGGAAAATTGACATCGCCAGAAATTTGCAAAATTAACATCAAAATACTCAGATTTTCATGATCTCTTCAATTCTCAACTCAAATTTTATCATCTAGTGTCTAATTTTATCAATTACCCAAATTTATTCAATTATAAACCTAAACTCTAAATCCTCAAATCTTCAAAAATTACTGGGTTTTAATGCAATAGAATCAATCTATGGCTGAAAGGGAAGGGTTTCGAGCTCACCTTGCTGTCCAAGCTCGACGAAAAACTGCAGAAGACCACCGGAGATTGAAGGAGAGCTGCTGTCAAAGAGACAGCAGCGTCGCGCGAAGAACAAGAAGAAGCAGAAGAAGAAGGAGCTGACCTTCACCGTCAGTTCATGACCGGAGGTCGCCTGGAGGAGAGATGGCGATGGTGGCGCTACTGTCTGGTGTGAGGCGAACGAAAGAGAGGGAGAGGGGGACGTCGGGGAAGAAGGGTGAGTGAGAGAGAGAGAGGGAACGGGGAAGGAGAGAGTTTTTTTTTTTATTTTTTATTTATTATTATTTTATTATTTATTTATTTTAATTAAATGGTTTCAGTTCAATTTGAACCGATTTGGTCTAATCCAACGATTTCACCTAATTCCATTTGATTTAAGGATTTTTCGACTGAATTAGACTATTTAAATTCTGTTTTCGATTCGGTTCGCGGCATAAAATATTATTTTTCGCCAATTCTCATTGGTGAAAATTTACAATTAAATTTTAAATAAAAATTCTTTTAAAAATAAATCAACGGGTCATTTCAGTGGCTCTGTACATAGATTTAAATTTTATTAATCTAATGGAGAAAATTTTAAAAAACAAAAAAGTGAAGCATATTATTATTACTATTATACAAATATTGTAAAAAATTATTACAAAAATGGTGTTTTAATTGTTCTCAATCTAAACTTATTTATTGTCAAATTACTTAAATCCAAAATTCATCACAGATGACATTTTGTTGGTGGATAACTGATCTTTTGTTTTTTCTTTATTTCAAACAATTTTTACAATATCTTTGAGATATGATAATTATTTTATTGTTTCATTTTGGATTTTTGAATATCTTTGAGATGATGATAATTCTGCTTATAATCACATAACATGTTTTTTACTTAATTAGTTTAAATGTATTATAATGAATACGAATGTTAATAGCCAAATATTAAGTTTTAAGAAATAGATAAATATAGGCTAATTAAAAAAAAAAATCTCCAATTTTATGTGTTGCGACAAAAACACCCTAATTTGACATTCAACCTATGGCACCCCAATTTAAAAATTTTATAACATTAGCACCCTAAATTTTAAGGTTTCGAATAAAAAACTATGAAAATGAGTTCTCTGGACAATATCAATTCAAAATGCAGCATTTTAATCAAAACTCACCGTTTTGTCAAAAAAATCTCTAATCTTTCTTGGATATATACTCCTTACAGGACCACTCATTGTCTTGCACAATAGGCTTGTTCCTATGCTAGCTTCCAAAGTTGCCACTTGATTTTCCCATATATTATTCGTCTCCTTTTTTCTCATATTGCTTAATGAAAGTTTCCTTTGCTCAATTTTTTTTGTATAATTAGTGAAATGATTTAATGGGTCAAATTTTGGTTTTAAAAAAAATGACAGTAAAGAAAAACATAAAGAAATTGGAAAGTGGTTAAATGCTAATATTAACAATCATGGCAAAAGAAAAATACAAGTAAAAAATTTATTTAAAAATGGCGTAAAGAAGAAGTTGAAAAGAAAAAAATATAAGGTCACTACTATAATTTTACTATTAACATTATTATTATAAAGTGCAATAAGATCATATAGGTTTTAGTTTATATGAAAATAATTAAGGAATAAAAAAGATTATATATATATATATCACGAACTGTTTCTATATACTAAACTGGTATTAGAGCCTGGGTAAGCTTAAGGTTATTAAAACTCGTAATAAACCTAAATACTGATTACAACTCCACAAATCTAATAAAATATTCAACTGGACAGTCCATTATAATATTAATGATCCAAATTGTTGCAAGACCTTATTTCAAATATCAATATGAATACATATATTTATCTCTTATTATTTGCTCAATCTTCATGGCCTACATTACATGCATTTACAAGTATGATCATAAATTTTCTTATTAAATTCCATTCAATAATTTGATTGACGTTATTAATGTTTCAAATAAAAATTCACATACAACTAATTATATTCATAAAACTCCTATAATAACTATGGATTTTTACATATGTTACAAATATTAGAGAGTCATAGTTAAATAGGAACTACTGTACCCATCTAGACATTACTTCATTAAACTCCAAGAAGAAAGAAGAACAAAGTTTCAAGTAAATTATAAAACATAGTTCAATTTCTTGAAAAATTTAAAGAGAGTGGGGTGAGTTTAAAACTCAGTGAAGAATAACATATATTGATACCAATTCACATTTACATGAATAGTACTTAAACTATTCTAGTCTGAAATTCACCATTCAAACAATGTCAATCATAACATTTACAAACAATAACATTCATATGCACATCAAGTGGTCGTTAATCAATAGTATCACCTTAATAAGACCAATCTCTCTCAAAGCATGCTTTAATCATCAATAATATACTCTGTGGTGTTGTTACTTGTGCACTTAGGGAGTCCACCTCCAGTAGGGCTCAACGAGCTCGGTCCGTCTAATATTTCTTTCCTTTCCAATATATATATATATATATTTATCTTTTTTTCAAATCATCAATGTGCATCAAACCACGGAGTGCGCAAAGGAGAGCACCACTTTCACTGCTTACAGTCCACAAACGGCATTCTCACCATACCCATGCTCTCAATCTCGAGTGATCCACATCGTCCCAACTCCCACACCGCAATCTCGTTGCATCATACACCAAACAATTATTCACAACATTTTATCAATGCACATCCATTCATCCATATATTGTACATTCAAGTATTTAGAAGTAACAGACACATGGTTTAAAATAAATTATACAATTATGAATTTGGTAAAATATTATATATTATTACTCACTTTGAAAGTAATAAATTGATTTCCTCTGATTAACAAGGCTTTCACATTAGTTTCTTGGAAATCCTCAACCTAATATCAAATCGACATATTTCATTTTAGCTCTTTATAGTGTTTAAACTCTTAATGTTCTTATTTATAATTTATATTTACTCCCTATATTTTAAAATAAGTCAATTAATTAAATCTTTTGTAAATTTATTTATCACTTTGAAATTTATATTTGTTTAGCATATATTTAAATTTATTTATTAACTTTAATAACCAGATGAAATCATTAGATTTATTTAAATCCATTTACCTAAACTTAATTTTCTCTTAGAAATCATATTTCACTTCTCAAACCAATGTAGTAGTTAAACCTTTAGATTACAGTTAAAACAAATATTTATCTCATTTACTAAAATCAAATGTATATATATTTACATACACTTATTTATTTTACCAAATAAATGGATTATGGTTTTGCAATAAAAATTTTTAATTTCTTTACTCTGCTTGTTCTCAAAATATTGCTTAAAATTTTATTTTTAAATATTTTATTAAATTCAATCAAATACAAATTTAATTTTGCATTTACTTAACTAATTTATTCCTTCATCAATTTAATTCCTTATTGATAATACAATTTGTTAATAGATTTAATTTTTAAATAAATCTCTCTTTTTCTGTCAAAAATTCAGTAGCATATTATTTATAATCTAATATGTCTAAATTTCACATATATCGCAATAATCACAAAACTTGATAAAAATTCAGCGGCATATTATTTATAATCTAATATGTCTGAATTTCACATATATCGCAATAATCACAAAATCCATCCATGGGCACTTCATAATAATAATTTCATTTTCGTCATTCATAGTATTTCACAAGTTATTAATATCAATGTTCATCCATTTTTATTAACTCATTAATAAACTTAAATTGTCTTAATTTCAAATCTGTATAGTTACTATTCTTATTATCTTTAATTTGCTACTTTCACTCATAAATTGAAAATTCATTTCACCATTAACTTTCATATAATTTACTTAATTCTAAATCAAGCCAATTTAATCAAAACTAAGAAATTTTTAATTTGGAATTTACATTGAATTTTAAAGAACTAAATCTTAAAGTATATAAAAATCGGGTTTCGGATTCAATTCCAATGCAAGAAAATGGAGAATGTGCCTCTTGGAAACTCGCCAGAGTCTTGTCGACCGGTCATCAGACCACCTCTAGCGCCGCCGTCTACGATGGCCAAAAAATCACAGTTGTCCAAAATCACACACTCTTCACACCATCAGGCTCAAATTTTTTCTCAGGGACTCATGTTTGATGTCAATTGGGCGGGAACGACCCTCTAATCGGCTGAATCGGGCTCAACAAGAGCCTAAAGCCGCCGCTAGCACCACAAATGATCCAAATGAAAGAGTCGCTCCTTGCCTGAGTTGCAACAGAGTTGTGAGCGAGGAGAGAATGCTATGTCGAGCAACGACTGGAGGCTGGTGGCGATGCTGCGATTCACTCAAATGGAAACAGAGAGAGAGAGGAGTTGAGGTGCGACGGTGAAGAGTGGTACCACGATCGAATTGAAAGAGAGAAAGAAAGGAAAATGACCTATCTCGGGTGGCCATAAATCGAAGAAAGAGAGAGAGAGAAAAGAGGTTTGGTGCCGTTGGATCGGGAAGAAGAGGAGAAGAAGGAGAAGGAAAAAGAAAGGGAAAGCTTCTAGGGCTTCCTAGCTCATTCTGGTCCGATCTGAACCGGATTTGATCCAACCCAACAGTTTACTTTGATTTTTAACTGATTTAAAGGTTTTCACTTGGGTTTATCGATTTAAGTTTTATTTTTGGGTTCAATTCTTCGCATAAAATATTATTTTTCTTTCGATTTCATTGGTTAGAATATATAATTAAATTTCTAAATGAAAAATCTTTGAAAATAAGTTTATGGGTTATTTGAATCTTCTCACTTAAGACAATTCATCCTTGAATTGAAAATTATTAGAGGAATGGAGAATAGAATGCTTACCCATTGAATGCTTGTTCACAATTTGTTTATCAGGCTTTTAAGAAATAATATAGTGGTTACAATTATCAATTATGCCAAAGGGAGAATGTGTGAGCATTTTCTTTATTTTAAATCATCACTTTAAACATCCCCTTTTACCAATAAGGTTTCTATCATAAGGTGTTAACATTGGTTATTTCATTTGTTCCAACATCTAAATTCTTAACTATTTTGGCTCTAACTAATCTTCTCTATCCGTCTTAAGGAGAACTAAGGTTTATGAGAAGATTAAAGGTAAAAGAGAAATAGCTTAATTTCAATTACCAGCAAATAAAAAGTAATGAAGCACAAACATTTTATAGCATAGATTGCATATATCAAGTTTTTTGTTTTGAAAACTTAAACATAAGCAAAGGAGCTTAAGTTCTGTTAAGACAAAATTCAATTTCATAATAAAAATGATAATTTCTTACATATTAATAAATTCTAAAATACTCTTCAAATCTTAATTCATATTCCGATGCTTATCATTTCTATTCTCACCAATTTATAAACATCATAACTTTATTTGTTCAAAATCACCAAGCAATAATAGTCGTGTCTTATATTTATTCAAATTATTATGATATATATCCCTTCAATTTGTCTTATAGCTGATTCATTAGTTACACATACATAACAATTTATCTATATCTCTTCTTCTTCTAGCATATTAACTTAGCTATATCTCTTCTTACCTACCTAAATCACTTACATAATACAGAATCATATATTAAACAACTAAACTATTTATAATTGCATACTTTTCATCATTCATCAATTCATTCACTAGTCATAACATAATATCCTTACAGTAGGATTATCTTAACTGCCTTAAAAGAAATAATTTATTTCTCTAGATTCATACAATTATATGTACTTATGATCACTGCATTTTATCTTGCATATCATTTAAGAATTCAATGGACACTTCAATTATCAAGGTTGGGAAGTGTCACACCCCATCTCGACCCCGCAAGGCCAGACAAGAGGTGTCACATTTTGTGCCAGAGGCACGTACAGGCTTGCTTGTTAGTGCAGATCTAGTATGAAGTAAATAACAGTGATCCAAACAATTTATTGATTAAATTAAAACACGCAGCGAAGTTTTGTAAACCATAACTTACGTTAAATAGTCAAATTATAAAAGTCAAGAAAGTTTAAAGCTTTCAAAGCAATAATGGTAACCCATCAAACAATTCTAAAATAGTTTGGGCAATTCTTAAAGAAAACAACAAGAATGTCCTTTGGAATTACCATTTAAGAAACTTTTAACCTTTTAATAAAACATTCCAAAGTAGCAACGAATTTTTCAAAATCCAACATATGTAAATCCAAAAATGTCAAAAATTCAATCTCAAAATCAGAGATCAAGCCTATGTGGAACAAAACCAAATACTTATAGAGTTCAAGAAATAAAATCAAATGTACTGAAATAAATAAGTTCCAAGCCCCACATAGCAACCCAATGATCTCTTTATTCCGAATCTAACACATGCCATGAGTCTATAGTTTAGACTCACACTCTAGTCTGGAGGTAGAAGATCTTCTCTCTAGACACAGGTACTCAAGATCCACAACTAACAAACTTCAACCTACGTGAGTTAAAAACATCGCGCTGAGTATAAAACTCAGTGGTACTCAACAATATGTATATGCATTCACATAGTAAACAGGTATGGTTCATTGAAACCATACATAATATCAATATATATATATATATATATATATATATAACATTTATTACAATAGTCCACAAAGGCAACTTATTTCTCCACTGATCATGCAATATCATTTATAGTCAAAACATACATGGCATAAGAGCATATCACATAATGTAAATATCTATACCATGCCGTAAGTATACATGTTGCTTGCTATAATAGTATCTCACAATACGAGTGGATATGTTCAAATTTTCACTCCATGTTTCTATACCAAAAACACATAATAAACTCATATACTAGTTTACTTGCATTATAGAAAATCACTTCAATCAATATATATATAAGAGCAAACTCATATAGCTGTTTATTCATGTAGCAAGTAGTTAGGTAATCTCAAGGGTTCTATTCAAAACTTAATATAAGGTATAGACACAATCCAGTATTAATGATCATATTTCAAGTGTACAGTTCATTAAAACGTCATTAAGACATAAACTACATCAAAATGAATTCAAAATATATTCCGTGTTAAATAAATTTCAAAGCATAGCTATCATTCAGGATATCATCAGAATTTGTACCCAAAACAAATGGATGATAGTCTTAACTCTAAATCAGAACATTATTTAGTATTGTTGATAAATCATAATGCTGTCATTCTCATTACCAGATCAGAATATCGTGGGAACATATACATAAATACAGAAATATTTCAGAACATATACTATTATAGTATGATATCAGTCATATTCTTTAATCTTTTTATTTATGGGCCTTATTAGTAACTTAGAAGAAATAGAAGCAAAATAGGTATCAAATTCAGAATCAGAACGGCATAATAGCCAACAGAACAGATTTAGGCAGAAGCCTACAGAACATTGGTGCGCGTCCGCAACCTGAGTGGGACACCCTGTGTCCAACATATGATCATAGCTTAAATCCAGTAATCAGTAACATGCTCAGTATATCAGTGTCAGTATATCCACATTCGTACGACTATTCAACCAAGTACATAATAAGGGCCCAGACGTTTAGTTATAGTTCTTTACATTGTATCCGAGTCCAATCACAGATAGAATCTCAAAAGTTCAACTATAGCATCACAAGCACTCACAGATATACCTGATTGCAACCTGCTCATTAATCATAGAAGCTTAGAAGCTTCATGTAAATCCAAAACATCCATACTCATACAATTTTACAAGTATTAATAATCCCACATTCATAACATATATTGCTCAAGTAGTTCAATCGAGATCGCAACAATGCACAAACATCTTAGTCCAATGTTATTCATGATGTCAAGTAAGTAAGCATACCTGGTGCATAGCATTAAGCTTTCCAAAGCATAATATCGAATTGGTAATTAAATGTTATAAGCACACGCTCAATTCATAGTAGTTCATGGGTCGAGCAAGTCAACATCACAATAACAAAATCATAGGATAACATCATGCATCGAATACAACCCATGCACTCTATAAAAATCAAGTCATACACACGTGGGAACATGGTTCAACGATCTTAAAACACTAGGGTACATGCTTCCTTCCTAAGCTGATCATACATTTATCTCAAACTAGTATATAGTCACACGTTGGTTCATTCAATTGTACATTCATACCTCATTTAGGCTTAAATCCCCAATTAAGCTTCATCACTCAATTACAGTCCCTAATCATCCCAATTTCACTTAATACATATATATTTATCTAACTAGTCACCATATAATAAGGTATTTCAACTTATAACATATGGAGGACCAATCAATCTCACCTTAGCTAAGTTCATTCCAACATGCAATCATGGTACATACCTTGTTTATTTCTCTTTAATGTTTCTATGAGATTTTAGAAAGAAAACCACATAAAAAATACATTAGGTATGCATTTAGAGTGCTTAGGCATCATTAGAAGGTAAAAAATGCATGATAGGATAGTGAGGGACAGAAGAGCCCACGGCTAGGCCGTGTTCTCTGCCATGGCTGTGTCAGACAACGCGGCTGTGTAACCAGTGCGGTGGCCATGTCAGTAGGCCACTCTCACAAGTCAGAAGACTACACGGCCTGGGCGTGTCAGGCAAAACGGCCGTATAATCAGTGTTTTCCAGTTACGAGATTTCACTCTTTTAAAGCCTCTAAACATGCCAAATCAATTCATCCTCAGAAGAATTAAAGATTAACAAATAAACTACATTTAAGCATGCCAAATAAGAGTAAAAGAGCTCAAAGAAACGCAAATGTGATATTCATAACACTTACTTCAATCAATACAACCAAATTCATAAAAATCTCCCCAAGTATACTCAAGTTCACAAAAACACAAACATCAATCAAAGAAATCAAATAGGCATATACTTGTAGAACACTAACCTCAAACCTCACAACAACAAATCAAACTTCCTACAATTATGCCTTCCCTTTGCCCTTATCAACCTTAGAAGGTTCACCCTTCTTTATGGGTATGAAAAGCAAAACAAAACACATACATCAACCATTGGGAATTTGAAATCTCTTGACAATAACGACTCCAATAACACAATCAAATTAAAGAACAACATATGGATTGTAAAATAGAAATGTACCTTGATTATGGAATGCCTTTTTGTGATCACAACCTAATTGCACCTCACTCTTCTAACTTCAATCACTATTCTAATGTTGCTAACTCTCAATTTCATATGATTGTAGATTTCAATGGTTAAATCACATGAATAGGAGGAGATCTGTCTTTCTCCTCTTTTTTTCTCTCTCTTGTGCGTGTGTGTGTGAAGAGGGCGACGCTCTCTTTCCAAAAGAGGGTGTCGATCACTCTTTTAAATTTTAGGTTAAAACATATTTTTTTTATTTTATTTTTTTTCCTTTCCTTTTTTAAAAAAATACAAAATGACCCATAATTAAATAAGCCCATTTATTTAAAATCCATTTACGAAATACCATTGAGACAATTAAAACTATACTTTAACAGGTAATCCTTAAATAATAAATGAGTAACAATAATAATCAATAAATCTTATTTGAAAATCGTATCCCAATAATTGAATCAAATACCAAATTAATTATTTTATTACCCAAATCAAATCAATTTAGGAAAAATATTTCAAAATCAATTTAACATCATTCTATCTCTCATTTCCAAATATCTAGGTGCAACTAGAACCGTATCACATTAAATTCCATAACTAGGCTTCCTAAGGCACAACTTCCCAATTTGCAATCTAGACACCATTAAATGCACGAATAATCAAACAAATAACATGTAATGCATGAATTGCCTTCTAAACAAAATAATTATGAAAATAATATATCTAAATTGAAATTCATACCAATACCCCAATTTGGTACCAATTAGCAATCCAGTAGTCATTATTTATAATTCTAGAAATCAGGGCGTTACAACTCTTCCCCCTTTAAGAAAATTTCATCCTTGAAATTTACCTGAGTAAAACAGGTGAGGATGCTGAGCTCACATGATCTCTTCGCTCTCCTAGGTAGCTTCTTCTATTTTATGGTTTTGCCACAGGACTTTAACAAGAGGAATTTTCTTGCTTCTCAATTGCTTGACTTCTCTTGCCAAGATTTTTATCGGTTCTTCCTCATAAGTCAAGTCAGGTTGAATAATAACCGATTCAGCTGGTATCACATGCGAAGGATTCGACCTATATTTCCTTAACATCGACACATGGAAGACATTATGGATCTTGTCCAAATCCAGAGGTAAAGCTAGTTGGTATGCCAATGGACCCACATGCTCTATGATCTCATATGGGCCAATGAATCTAGGACTAAGCTTCCCTTTTCTTTCGAACCTCAGAACTTTCTTCACGGTGATACTTTAAGATATACCTTATCACCAACTGCATACTCAATGTCCTTCCTCCTCAAATCCACATAAGATTTTTTACGGTCAGATGTAGCTTTTAGTTTATTCCTAATAATCTTTACCTTCTCCTCTACCTCTCTAAAAAAATCGGGTCCCACTATCTTACCCTCATTGAGTTCAGACCAACACAAGGGGGTTCTGCACCTTCTTCCGTATAAAACCTTTAATGGTGCCATTTCGATACTGGACTGATAGCTGTTATTATAAGCAAACTCTGCCAGTTTAATATATTTCTCCTAACTACCCTCAAAGTTAATGACACACGCTCTGAGCATATCCTCTAGAATCTGAATTACCCTCTCTAACTGAGCATCTGCATGGGGGTGAAAAGCTGTACTAAAATGTAGTTTAGTGCCTAAAGCCTCATGCAGCTTCTTCCAAAATCTAGAAGTAAGCCTCGGATCCCTATCCGAGATGATAGATGAAGGCAAACTGTTTGCTGTGTCACCGCGCATCTGCGTCTTAAGGCGTGCGGTCACGTTCCGCAAGTATACGGGTTGTACAAGTAATAAAAAAAGATATCGTCCCATAGAGATTGGGGAATAAGCTATTAATTTGTTATGCTTGATAATTATTAGGAAGACCGAATTTAAATGGAGTTGGATTAAACTAAGATGCAATTAAATTAAATAAATTCTAATTAAAATAAGCAAGTGAAAATAATCAAAAGATAGATTCAGTAAATAATTATAGAGCTGGTCTAGTTATGAGGTCTCTATTAATTCTTGGGTGCAAACTCTGAATAATTAATTTATGACGCCCAAAATCCTCTTTCAAGCTCAATTGGACAGCTACAACCATATGACATTTACTTTCGTAGTCTAATATGGTTTAAAATGTTATGTCAATTCCTGAAGGAGAACTAACCTAAAGTATCCAAAATTCTCTTTCGAGCTCAGAAGGACTATTAAAACTATGCATATCTACCATTTATTGTAGCCTAGCACAATTTTAACTCATTAAGCTGGTGTTAATTATTTATCCTCAGAGAACCTAGCCTATTTTTAGCGCTAAAAAGAAATTCTAAGTTTAATATGTGAGATCCGACCTAATTTGTCAACCTTTCAATCTGTTCAAATAGATCTAATATCATGCAAATATGGGATCCTGACATATCCGCAGGCATTAAGTTCAACATATTAAATCAGGAATTAAGCATACAACATAAATTATATTATTCAAAGTTGCATTTTAAATTAATAGATAAATCCCATAACTAGATACAAATATTTAGCCTAACATTATTACAAATAAATTAGTACAAATAAAATTCACAAAGGAAATACAAGCCATAGATTACAAAATTGGGTTTTTTTGATTGGTTGCCCAAGTTTTCCACGTCCAAGCTCTTGCTACTGACTCTTTTCCTTTCTTTGTATTTGAAAATAATGCTAACTAACCTACTGACTCTCTCTCTATTATTTCTTTGTTGAAGTTGTGATTGGCCACTTATTCCTCTCTCTTCTTCCTTGCGGCAGCAAGTGCCAAAGAGGAGTTCAAAATGTCCAACCCATTTGAAGTCTTTCTTTCTCCATTTTATAGAATTTTCTTTCTTGATTCTCATTGGTCCACATAAGCCAAGCCACTTGCTCAACTTGCATCTGCAAAAGGTTGTCTCCACCACCCATGTGAAGAAAAGAAATGATAAAATAATCATTTGAATTTGAACCAGGTTCATTGCTTCTTCAAAATGCTGTAGTTTCATTCCAAATGACTAGGGAGGAGATTGTTTTGATGCTTCCTTTACTTGGCCTAGGTTTCTCCACGCAGCTGCTTTCTTTTCTTTGGTTGATAGGTGGAAATGTTTATTGGCTCCCATTAGTCCACGTCTCCTTATGTCAACTTGCACCAATTGACCTGCCAAGCTGCTCTTCGCCATGTAAAAGGTAATATAAAATGATGAAGGAGGCAGCTCACAAGGCTAGATTCAATGCTTCTGTCAAAACTGTGACATTTCAATCCAAACGATCTAGTGAGAGGTCGTTTTGCAGCTCACTTCATGCTCGGTTCTCAGCTGTCCGCGTTGATCAACTTTTAACCATTCTTTTTTTTAATTTATGAACGTTGGACAGGGGTTTTTCAGTCTTTTCAAGGACATGGCTTGGGCTTAAAGCCTCATTTGTCATTGTTTGATGCCAAATGGGTTGTATATGGTCCAATTTTGCTCAAAATAGTAAATATTAGTGTAGTCTATATGATTATTCAAGAAAGAGAGAAAATCATGCAAAATGGATTTTTATTCTTATTTTAATATTCAAAATGAAGCTAAATTTAATGAAAATAAATGGTAAAATATATGCATATTTTGTTGTTATCAAAATCTCCCACACTTGAACTGTTGCTTGTCATCAAGTAAATGCAAAATGTCTTTCATGTAATGAATGAAAAATCTCAGCTCAATTCATACTTGCATATGAAATTCAAGGTAAATTTCAAGTGAGAGATTAATCAATCCTAAAGCTCTATCATGCTCAAAGAAGTATTTGAGACACTCAACTATGATCATGTTCCTTTTAACAAGTTCTCGCACATTTACTTCAGTCATGTGGAAATAAATGTACTTTAGGAAGATACAAACATGCCTTTAGAAAAAAAAAATGTGTGCTAGATGTATAGATAGTTAGATTTATGATTGAATTTCCAGATCCCATAGGAAAATTTCACAACATTTTCTCCACTAATAAAGGAAACACAACTTTAAGGAATCAACAGGTCTTTGTTGGGTTGTAACGGGGTAAAGGGGATTAATGTAGATTAATATCAAAGAAAAGTTTTAAATAAGGCTCAAAGTGAGAAATTATTCTTTTGATTTTCAAAGTTTGAAAAATAAGGAAGATTTTGACTATTGCATTCGAGAGACTTTTATATTCTGTACCAATAAGTTCTTTTCCTTTGCTTCTTGTCTTTCTTTCTCCCTTTATTTTTGCATTTTTTTCTCTTTTTATATATATATATATTTTTTATATAAGGGGGATCTTTTAGAGAAAGGGAAATATAGAGAAATTTTGTACACTTGTCTCTTCTTAATGGTGTCCCATTTACTAATTGAGATTTTTAGCAAATGGTTTTTTATGCTCTCACTTCTTTTATTTGAACTTTTTGCACTTGAATAGACCATTACATGTAGTTTTTAGAGAAGGGAAAATGCTCTCATATAGTGTAGTTCAATCTCCTTAAGTTCGCTACTTAAAAATCAAAGAAATAATATTCTCAAGGGTGAGAGTTTTTAAGTTTTGGTTCTTTATATAGGTTATTTTTGAAAGAAAATGGATACAAGCTCAAAGGGGCTAACAAGGGTTAAACTTTAAAGGGTAGGATGGAAGGTTAATGTGGTTAAACTCAAAGAAGTGCTTGAATCATGTCCCCATAAGTGTGAAAATGTTAAAATTTCGCTTCGAAAGTCTTGAAAAAATTTATTCTAGGATTTGTGTCTTAACACCTTTTACACATAGTTTTCCTTAAGCAAATTGTATGCTACCCATGTATCATCTAGTTTCCACAATTATGAAGGTAAATAGCAAGTTCCAATCCTTAAAGTGCAATCTTAAAGTGAGTGGTTTTAC
>CANUEX010010672.1:0-15894 GCA_948099535.1 Jatropha multifida
CCAGAAATTTGCAAAATTAACATCAAAACACTCAGATTTTCATGACCTCTTCAATTCGCAACTCAATTTTATCATCTAGTGTCTAATTTTATCAATTACCCAAATTTATTCAATTATAACCCTAAACTCCAAATCCTCAAATCTTCAAAAATTACTGGGTTTTTATGCAATAGAATCAATCTATAGCAATAGGGGAAGGATTTCGAGCTCACCTTGTTGTCCAAGCTCGCCTGAAACTGCAGAAAATCGCCTGAAATCGAAGGAGAGCTGCTGTCAAAGAGACAGCAGCGTCGCGCGAAGAAGAAGAAGAAGAAGAAGGAGGAGGAGGAGCTGACCTTCACCGTCGGTTCATGCTTGGAGGTCGCCTGGAGGGGAGGTGGTGATGGAGCTGTCTGGTGTGAGGCGAACGGAAGAGAGGGAGAGAGATGTCGGGGAAGAAGACTGAGCGAGAGAGAGATGTCGGGGAGAGAGAATTTTTTTTTTTCTGAGTTTTTTTCTTTTTTTTTTTTAATTAATTTATTATTTTATTTTATTTTTTATTTATTATTATTATTTTATTATTTATTTATTTTAATTAAATGGTTTTGGTTCAATTTGAACCGATTTGGTATAACCCAACGATTTAGCCTATTTTCATTTGATTTAGGGGTTTTTCGACTGAGTTAGACTATTTAAATTCGGTTTTCGATTCGGTTCGCGGCATAAAATATTATTTTTCGCCAATTCTCATTGGTGAAAATTTATAATTAAATTTTAAATAAAATTTCTTTTAAAAATAAATTAATGGGTTATTTCATTAAATTGACTTAAAATGTTAAATATAATTTTTTTAATCATTTTAAATAAATTTAGGAGTTAAATTAGCCTAAAAAGTGAAATTGGATATTTTTAATCATTTTATATAAATTTAAAGATTAAATTGGCCCAAAATATCAAATCTGATTTTTTTTTTATCCTACTAAATAAGTCCAGCGATCAAATTGAACTTTATTCCAAAAAAAATTAATTAAACAATGCAGTTTAAAAGGAATTAAATTAAATACTGGATGTAAAACTAATTAATTATAAATTTTAAAATGCTTCATATTAATTATATATATAAAAAAGATAGATTAATTGTTGGGATTGTCATTGGTTGGAAGTTACCATAAACACATTAGGATGTTACTGTAATTACTAATTGCAAAGAAATTGAGATCAACTTTTTAAATAAAAATAAAATTGGGAAGGATATATAGAAATAAATTTATGTTGATACACCCAAGATATTTGATCTAATGGTTAAAGTGCATTAGGCTATACCAAGTTAAACTTAATGTTATTTTCATTCGCAAAACTAAGAATAATAAAAATTAGACATAAAGTGTATGTATATATGAAACTCGTTGCAAAGAAGGTTAGATGGTAAATTTTGCCTTTTACTTCTCGTGGAAAATTTTGTGGCTCTTTATTTTTATTTTGATCAATTAAATTTATTAAATAATTAATTTATGAAATTATTTATATTCAACTCTTAAATTTGTAAAATGAGATTAATTAAATATTTATTATTTTAAAAATTGTATTAAGCACACATCATATCAATATTTTATATATAAAAATTAAAAATTTTAAAAATTCATAATTTTAGAAACACAATAAATTTTTAAAAATTTTTGATAAAAAGTACATGATTAAATTTATATTTAGCTTGTAAAAAATATAACTATTTTCATCCTGATAACTCTCTTTGCCTCTCAACTTTAAAAAAGAAAAAAAAAAGAGAAAAAAACTCTTCCCTATTAATAAAAGAATTATTTCACTGACAACCCATTTTTTTTTCTTGGTAATCATGAAAAAATTTACGTGCAATTAATTCTATTTTTTTGGTAATAAATCAAAATAATTTTGATAAATTTAACTAATATTATTTCATTATTTTTTAGCTTATTAAACAAGCTCCGACAAAGTTTAGGGTAATTAAAATTGTTTAAAAGAAAAGAATTTATTGATATATATTTGGATTTTTTTTCCATTTTTATTTCTGAAAAATGTGAATACATAGTGACAAATATATGGAAAATGAAACGAAGAGTTCTAGTGTCGAATGGTTTCCAAGGAAAGACTTTCATTCACTTGTCATTGAAGAATCGAAAGCAAGTCTTCTCAGATCTGTTATTGTTTTTGGAAATCTAATAAAGACTAACCCTTTTTTCTGAGATCTTTTCTTCCCTCAAATCTCATAATATTTTCCTATCCAATCCAAACCGAGAACTTCCTTTCTTCTTTCCCGGTAATATAGACATCCTTCCTTTCTTCTCTCTTCATCTTTCTTCCTTTCTTTCTCTCTTCCACTATTAACCTTGAACCCTAATCTTTCAAATCTCACGGAAAACAGCAGCAATCATAACCCTCCAATGGAAGATTCTTCTTCCAAAAACAAAATTTGTATAAAAATCAAGATGCCCGCAACCGCCGCCGCCACCCCTGAAGCTCAAGGAGATGGCGGCAGTGGTGGAGGAGATGATTTCCAGCAACTTAAACCTGGGCAACTTGGATATCGTGTGTGTGAATTTTGTGGTAAGAAGTTCGACAATGGTAAGGCTTGGGGTGGCCATAAAAGACATCATCTAAAGATTTTGAAGAATAATAATAAAAGAAATCAAGAAGTAAACACTGATATCAAGAAACACAAAAACGACGGCGGCGGAGTTGAAGGTGGTTCTAAGATTGTTGGGAGGTGTAATATGATTAAAGCTGGTGATGTAAGAATGAGTAGTGATGGGAAACCAACTTGTTGTTTATGTGGGGAAATCTTTGATTCTTTTAATTCTTTGTTTAGTCATATGAGATTCCATCCTGACAGGGAACGGAAAGGAATTTATCCTCCTACCTCTTCTTCCGGTATTGAAAAGATCTGTTCAGCCTCCGTCTCCACGGCTAAGGAGAGTTCTGATAATAGTATTGATTTGTTGAGTTCTTTGTCAGGTTGGGGTAAGAGAGACAAGAGAGGCCGGAGTTTTACATCTGATCTTATTCCTCAGGCAGCTCAGAGTCTATTGACATTGTCACGTGATATTACTACACAAGAATCCGCCGGTCACCAACAGGAGACTAGTGGGTCTGCAACTAAATCCTTCAGGAGGGTTCTTGGGTCTGATAAAATATTAGGGTTTGATTCAAATCAGAATTATGGGTTATTAGTAAACCATAAAAACAAGAAAATGGAACTGGAGAATAAGGAAGTAGATGGAAACGATGGAGTGGCCGCTGATGAAATTCCAGAATCGGAAGCTGAAGAAGAAGAAGAAGAAGAAGAAGAAGAAGAAGAAGATGATGATGATGATGAGCAAGTAAGATCTCCAATGGAAAATATATTTCAATGTGATATTTGTGAGAAAACATATCCCACAGGTCAAGCATTGGGTGGTCATAAGAGGTCTCATTGGAAAGCACCAGGAAAAAGTTTACTAAATGAAGATGCTAATCATTCTGCTGCAAGTAATGTTGCTTTCAAAACTCCTTCATCCTGCGGAGAACCAGAAGGTATTCAAGCTACCCATGGAATGTTAAACATTGATCTAAATAAGCCTTATGTTATGCAAGAAGATGGAGAAGAAAGCTTCAGTGATGAATCTGATGATTGATTCATCATTGACCATTGATCTACCCCTTTATCAACTTTTAATGATAGCAATTTCATTCCAGATTGTTTTTTTTTTTTTGGGTATTTTGATCATTTTTCTGAGTCAAGAAATGCACTGTTAGACTAAACCTGTGAATGTAATTTCAATATAGAATTTAAAGTTTTTCAACATTTTACCAAAAGAATTCAATTATCGTTGAATGTGCTACTATTATGCTGATTCCAAGTATGCAATTTCATATATTTAATTTAAAGTTTTTTGCTTTGTAAGCTGAGTGTTAATGATTTATATTGGTATCTGTTATCCAACTCTTAAGTGAAGTAGGGATTCTTTTCTTCTTGTAACTCTAAATTATATGTGCAATATCCCCGTAAAAAACCTCATGTAAAGTTATACAAAAATGCTAAATGTTATTTGTCACGCTTTCCACAGGATTTAATTCAACTCCTCGAGTCGATAGGATTTACCTCAGCTCAAAATTTAAAGAGCCTAAAAATCTTAAGTTTTGAGCTCGGACTCGCTTACTCTACGTTTGGATGAAGCAAGCGAGGGATCATTAAAGTAACATATAGTAGAGTATGGTAAGTATACTGTTTGGAGAGAACGTGAGTAAACGAAGGTATACATACTGTTTTGTTTGGTTCAATGATATGGAATGATAAGGTTAAATATAAATATTACAAAAATACAGCTATCATAGAGGATTTAATTTTCTAAAGACAATAATTTTTACATATTAAAATAGTTCATTGTAAATTATATTTTAAAGATATTAATAAAAAGTAATATTGAAAATTAAAATATGATAATAAAATATATTTTTATAATAACATAAATTATTTTAATTTTAGTTAAATTATTTTCTTTCATTACTTACAACTAATCAAATTATCAATTATTTTACTAATAATATGTCTGTTCATTTGTGTACAAACAGGATAAAAATAAAGAAAATAACTACTTAAATAGAATATAAATAATAAGGACAATATTAAAATTTTAAATATAGTTAAGGATAAATTTGAAAATTAAATTTTTTAACCCATCCTCACAACCCTAATTCGGTGGGTTTAAAATTTAGGTGTTTAGATGAATTTTCAATCTTTCAAATAATCTTCAGAAAATCATCATTTTCCCAAACTTTCTTCCCAAATAATTAAATAATCTCTCATAACCTTACTTTACTCTCCAAACCTACCAAATACCTTCCATCCAAACACAGCGTTAAAGTTCGAGGCTTGAGTAAGTTCATAACAAATATATATGTATGCATATAAGAAAGCCCAACAAAGCTTGATAAGTCTCAATAAGCTTTCGAGCTGAACATAATTAGGCTTGAGCTCAGCTCGTTTAGCAAATGAGTCGGCTTGGGCTCCGCAGTTACCAAAGACAGTTAACTACTTAATTGCTTGCTCAGCAGTTAATAGCTACCATTGCTACCATACATAATTGCTTAGCGATAGCTACTGTAATGGACTATTTTTCAGTATCTTTTTCAATGTCGGTAATAGTGATTTAATGGTCTGTGAATAGTACCATCGGTCCGAGACATAGTATAATTTCGGTCCGAAAAAATTACTACATGTGTCTAGTATGTTAATTAATATTTTTGGAGTATGTTTACATGATTTAGATGGGTAGAGAATATTTCACGAATATTTTTGGAGAATTGCGGCAACTAGTGAATATTATTTTTTATTGTGGTATATTAAGGAATGAATGGTGAATTATTTTTGAAAAGTTAATTTAATTAATTTGTGGAGTTAAATAATATTTAGAAATGAATTATTTGAGAAATATTTAGAGCCATTGGATGAGATTACCTAAGATTTGATCTTGGCAATTGATTTAGCATAAAATGAGAAGCAAAGTTTGACTTTGCTACTTAAATCACCAACACTTTCTCTCTCCTCCCTTCTTCTTCCTCCACGCCAACTTCTTCTTCCTTTTTCCTCCATTTTTCTTTCATTTTCCTACCTCCAAATACCATTAAACCACCTAATTAAATCATAGGATTTTGATTAAACCTTGAGAATTAAGTAGTAGAAGCTTGAATTTGGAGTTTCTAAGCTTTGATTTTGAAGTTGCCATTAAAGGAGTTAAGTTGTAACTTTTGGGTTTTGTGATTTATTAAGTTTAATTCTAGTATTAGCCATGGAATTTATGCAATAAGCCATGCTCTTTTCGTTTCTAGTGTTAATTTTGATTTTAATGAGTTCTTTTCCTACTTTGAAGAGATTGGTGAACCCTCCACCAAAGGCAAGGAGAAATCTGAAGAATAGAGTTTTTAAGCTTGCAAAAGAGGTTAGTGCAATAATATTCTAGTTTCCCTTTCATTCTCTTAAGTTTTAAATTTTAGGTTTATGATAAATTTTGATGTTAGAGGTGTACTTAGAGTGGATTGAAAGTCATTTTCAACCCTTTTATAATTTTTATTTGCTTCTGACTTCTTCGTTAAAGTTGTAGCTCTATTTCTCATCTTTCCAAAACATACTCTTATGTTCAATTCTAATACTTGTAGCTCAACTTATGATTTAAATACCAAAACTAGTTATGTTATGTCGTCTCACTTGTATATCCGAATTGACTGTCCCTTTTGTCCACTAAAATGGCAAGATAATATCTTGTGTTCTTCATAAAAGTTGTAGTTATACTTCTTAGATTTCTAAATCATCCTATTGTGTCCAATTTGAATACATATAGCTCAACTTATGATTTTTATACCAAAACTGGTTGTTCTGAATCGTGTTGGATTATTGGTTTGTGTTCTTGGGTTTCTTTCACCCTCTTAGAAAATGATCTGGACTATAGTCCCTTCATGAAATTTGTAGTATTTTGCCTTATCTTTCTAAGAAATTAAGTTTCACTCAATTTGAAGTCCTATAAATTTAGTTATACCCTGAGAACACAGCAAAGGTCAGGTTTATGGAATTAATTTGGAAAGAAACCATTTTCCCTTCATTCTCCATGGTTGGCCGAACCCTTGTTTGGTGAAGGACACCATGCTCTTTGTGATTTCTATGCTTGATTTAAACTTTAATAAGGTTGTTATTAAGTAATTTGTTGATGGTTAAGATTTCTCTTTTGAATTTTGGTGTTTAAACATTTTAGTAAGACTTAAAGAAGGTTTTTAAAGTATTAAAAGAGTTTTATGGTTAATTGTTTGAGTTGATAATTAGTACTTTTAATTATTAAAACATTTTAAAGAGTTGATAATAGATTTAATGATTTTAAAGAGTGATTTTAAGTTGATAATTAGTACTTTTAATGGAGGCATTATGAAAGAAAGGTTTTTGCTTGAATCATGAATTGATTTTGTTGAATTTTACAAGTTGTAAGTTAAGTGATTTTGAAATAATAAGTATTAATTTTAAAATGTTTTTGGATAAGAAATGGGGAATGAGAAATGAGACTATTTATGGAAGAATTTAATTATTCTAAGCTCTACCATATGTGATTGACATGTGTTATGATGAGATTATTGTGATATATGAGCATGCTCGGTTTATCAGCCCCTATTATTGGTGGAGCTATGATCATATGCTAGGATTATCAGCCCTTATAAATAGGCGGACGCGCTTATTATTGTGGTGCTTGCATAGACCACGGTGGCCTCAGGTCACGATTGTGTAATTAGTGGGTGGCACTTTCACATGCCACGATCGATTCTACTTACATTCTTTCGATATCAGTATGAGTTTTAGATAAAATGAAAATGGAAATTTTAATTTATTATATTGAAACCGGAAAACATATTGGCATTTACGATATTTTCTTATTTATTTTGAGTTAGAATAAATTTTTAAGTGTGAATTTCTTATGTTCTTTCAAAATATTTGAATTTAATTATTACGATTTCGGTGTTTGAAAAAGTATATTATTAGTGATTATTTCTTTGGTATTCTTTGGATATTTTAATTTATAATTATTTAGCACCACTGAGTCTTCCACTCAATGTATTGATTTCTATCACGCGCAGGTTAGGAGCAGAGGACATCTGTCGGGACCAGAAAGGGGCATCAGAGTAGATATAGCATTTTGGGTAGGACATGTATATTAATATAAATCATGACATATATAGACTCTTGTGAATAATATTGAGGTTGTAAGTATTTGAATAAATTTTTAATGAAATCGGTGGCCGATTTAGTATTATTATTTGATTATTTGTTTGGTGTATGAATAATGACATATTTATTTACCTTGAGTGGACAATGGAATAATGAGATTGATTTGATCTTAAATTTTTAAAAGTGCTTGCTGATGAATTGAGTAAAATTGGAGTTGAGGTTTGGGGCTAATATTGGAAGTATATTTAATTTTTTTTGTGTGGCAAGTAAATTTTTAAAGGGGACTCTTGAGAAAAATTTTAATTTACCTTTATAATTTTATTTTCCGTAAGATCATTCCTAAAATTTTATTGATTATTTTAAATTACTTGCTCCACACAGAAAAATAATCACTTCTAATATACACTATGGAGCTAATGAATAGAATAGGACGGTGCTCCGGCACCGAATATGGCATCTGTCGTCCGGTTCTCTAAGATTGGACGGTGGGTGTTACAACTACAAATAGTTAATAGCTACCAAAGGCAGTTAATTGTTACCAAATAAGTTATACACTATTAAAACGTTAATAGCTATGCCAAAGAGAGTTAATTGCTACCAAATACGCTACTATATGCTACTACAACGTTAATAGCTACCAAAAACGGTCAATTGTTACTAAACACGTTGCTAAAACAGTAAGTTAATTGCTACCAAATACATAATTGCTAAAACAGTTAATAGCTACCAAGATAATATAGGTCTGTAATATTTTCTCATATGTGTATGATTAGAAAAGCTGGTGGTGACAAGAATTCACTACAAGAAGTGAAAAGATTTGCTATACTCAAGCAAAAGATCATACATGTAAATATTGGGAATTTGTTTTGCAATAATGAATTATGAGCTCTTGCCATTTTTTAAGGTTTTCACCTCTAGAAATCATTTGATCATGATGAAAATAGTCTTGCAATTGTAATTTAGATAAGTGAGATTATCATTAATTATTGTTCTCACTTCTAGATGGACTAATTAACTTTAACCACTACACCATGGTACCTGTTATTAATTGGTATTCTTGAACTTTTGAAAGTTGATAAAATTCCCAAGAACAGGATAAACACAAATAAAGATAAGAGATGACACTTGCTTGAATATATAATTTATCTTTTTCAACTAAAATATATAATTTATAAATTTGTTTTAAAAAATAACATATATATGCAGAAAATTTTTAATGATTTTTATGATAAAATGTGTAATTTTATTTGTTCATTATATTATTTATTAAATAACATTTTGCAAGTTTATTTACATAGAAAATTATGCTAATCAATCCAAATTTTACGCTTTGTTTGTAATGATATATATACATATTGGCTACAAAGTTGCAATTATAATTTACTTTAGAAAATAATATTATTTTATTGTTAATTTTAAGTAAAAAGATTTTATTCTCGTTATTTGTCCTTTGCTTTATCCCTTTAATCCTTTATCCCGCAATCCGTCACCACAAGAGTCGTTGTCCTATCACGACCATCACCAACATCTTCCTGATAACCTTGTTGGAGTCAATCCCGCCTTCCCTTGCCTCCTCCCACCCTCCGTGCCTCCACCATCAGGACAACTGTTCAAGCGAAAGCACAATTTAGATTTTTTCGGCAACAATTTTTCATATAATTTTAGTATTATCTCTATTATTCATATTATTTAATGTACCATTTACACTAAATTTTTAGTATTTGCAGGGAGTTGGTTAATTACTTCTTTTTTTTAGTTATAAGGGAGGGGGATTCGAGATTAAATTTATATATTGTTAGATCATAGATGCACTTACCGTTGGATTATACGTTGGTGTGCAAAGTAATCACATTTAATCATTATCCAACGACATATTATAATTCTCCCATGGATTATAATATATCTAAAATTTACTTCTTCAAAAATGAAAAGAATAAATAATAAATTTATATGCTCAATATGAAAAAAAAAAAAGAAATATTCTTTATTTTTAATCTCTCTCCTTTTGCCCTTCTCCTCTCTACTCATTCACCATCTTCACTTCCACATGAGTTAATTTATAGAAATCCATTATTAATCAATAACCAATGCCGAAGAGTTTCTGTTTTTCAAATCTCAAAATCCACCGTCCAAATCCAGTCAAAATTGGAAAATACACCTTAGCATCTCCTTAGTTGCTATTACCAATTCATTAGCGCTAAAATGGCCAAAATCAAACTAATTTTTTTAAAAATGAACCAAATTGAATCCATCAATTTATTGATTCGGTCAGGTTTACCATATTTTGCTCAGCATAAGTTGCATGTTTACGAAAATTGGGGTATCCAAAATGGGAAACGAAAGTATCAATGACAGGCAATTCTAAGACATGTCATAATCCTAAAAAGGGAAGCTTTGTAATGAGATTCGAGGTGTGCAAATATTAGGTTTACCGTCTAATAGAAGTGGAAAGATATTTCTTTGCATTGATAAGATAATCTAGACCTAGGTTGCATGGATATGAATTCAGACACGGGACACGATATAGTAATTAAAAAAAAAATAGCATACAATACGCTCGGAACACGTTATACTAAAAAAATACTCCCTCCGTCATAAAAAGATAGTCTATATTTTCTTTTTAATTTATTCCAAAATATAGTCCACTTTCATTTTTTGCATTATAGTTAATCATTAAATTATCTACTGTATCCTTATTAAATTTTATCTTATTTTCAATAATTCTCATTAATTCTTACTTAATATTTTAATATAGTAATTATTGATGTGTTAGGGTATAATAAGAAAATTATATGAATAAAATTGTCATTTAATCATAATAATTGTTATTTTCTTAATCTGTGTGAAAATAGAAACTGAACTATCTTTTTAAGATAGAGAAAGTGTAATTTATTGTGAAATTAAATATGTAAATAACTATTTATAATAAGTTGTAAAGATAGAATAAAAAATACTAACTTTTCTACTTCAACATCATTAGTTAAATTATCAATAATAACATCATTATTAAAGATCATCGCTTCTATTTCTAGCTCATCCAAATATAAATCTTCAAAGGAGGCAAATTAATCTCATGCACGTCCGACACTTTTGTTTATTCAATATAATATTGTGGATTTTTTCTTGATAAAAGTAAAAAATTATTATGAACAAAAACCAATTTATAAAATTTGGCAATCTCCACATAATGATTTAGGTTTTTGTTCTTCTTATATATGTTGTAATTTTTATGTTAAGAATATATATTTATCTAATTTATATTTATGACCTCAATTTAAAATTTTTATTAATAAATTTATTTAAAAATTTTATAAAACTTTTACAAGTGTTCTTAAAGTGTTTAAGAAGTGTCCAAGAAGTATCTTTGAAGTTTGAGGAGTCTGAAATTAATAAAATTAAGAAAAAAATAGTCGCGCACATTTTTTAAGTATCTGACACGTGTCCAAGAGTGTTCGAAGAGTGTCGAATCCGATATGGGTACTATACTAGTACGCTAAAGCATTTAAGGTGTCCATGCGTCATAGATCTTGCCACACTGATTCTATCAAATCAAGAACTCATTATTAAGACAGGATAATCTGGGCTTGTAATGTAGGAATATGGCAAAATACATAAATTTATTATCTTTAAATTTTGTTACTTTAATATCAAGGCACCCTCACCTTTTACTTTGATTCATGGAGGCACCCTCTCATTATTATATAATATTTAAAATTAAAAATGTTGCTTCTTTTTATAATAAATAATCATTCTCAAAAATCTTAATATTCAATATGTTATACTTACTAACTTCACAACAAAATAAGATGAAAAATACATAATTTCTAGATACTTGCAAAAGGATCAATATATGGACATATAAACAGTCTCATAAATTAAGTTTATAATTTTAATAGTTTTGTTACATGATCATTTTGCAAATGTTAGTTATTGAATTCATTTTGAAAATAATCTAAAATCCAAGTAGAAACCAAATAAACATTAAAGACTTTAAAAAAAATTCTTCATAAAAAATTACATTAAATTGGAATAAGTTGAGAAGCACCCCCATCTTTCTTTACAAAACAAAGCACAAACATCAATTCTATCATAAAAAATTTTCTTATTTCACTTCTAATCACATTAGGAAACAATTTTAATTTTTATTTCATTAAAAAATAGCACTATGAAAAGTGAATTCTATGATAAACACTTAATTGTAGTAACAATAAACAAATTATTTTTGTTTGGATCAAAGACGCTAATAGTTATGAAATAATTTACAAATCACAGAGTCATACCTTAATTGATAACTAGAAATCGAATGTGAGCCATAATTTCATCGTAATATGGCTAGAAATCAAAGTTTTTAAAAGTATCTAATTTTCTAATACCATATAAAAAATATGAAAAAAAATCATAATATGTAGAGGATATAGCTTAGATGATAGAGTGCTCGCATTGCATGTGAGATGTATGGGGATTGATAACTGCATCTCCATTTTCATATTTTTACGTATTTCATGTTGTTTGTACTTGTGAAAGTTTTAAAAAATATCCAACTACGTTAGATGAAATATGCCAAAAAAATTATAACACATAGGGGATGTAGCTCAGATGGTAGAGCGCTCGCTTAGCATGCGAGAGGCACGGGGATCGATACCCCGCATCTCCATTTTTATTATTACGTATTTCACATTGTTTATACTTGTATTTTTAATAGTCGAAGTATTTAAAAGTATCTAATCTTTTAGTATAAATACGAAAAAAATTGTAATGTGTAGGGGATGTAGCTCAGATGGTAAAGTGCTCACTTAGCATGCGAGAGGTATGGGGATCAATGCTCTCCATTTTCATATTTTTACGTATTTCACATTGTTTGCACTTGTATTTGTTAGTGGAAGTTTTTAAAAAAATCCAACATTGTTTGCACTTGTATTTGTTAGTGGAAGTTTTTAAAAAAATCCAACTTCCTTAGATAAAAGATACCAAAAAATTTAAACTTGTATTTGTTAGTGGAAGTTTTTAAAAATATCCAACTTTCTTAGATAAAAGATATCAAAAAATTTATAATACATGGGGTATGTAGCTCAAATGGTAGAACGTTTACTTAACTTGTGAGAGGTACGGGAATTGATACCCCGCATCTCCATTTTTATTTTTTTACATATTTCACATTCTTCATACTCATATTTTTAATAGTCGAAGTTTTTAAAAGTATCTAATTTTAGTATCATATACAAACTACGAAAAAAATGATAATGTGTAAGGAATGTAGCTCAAATGGTAGAGCACTTGCTTAGCATGTGAGAAATATGGGAATTGATATCTTTCATCTCTATTTTCATATTTTTATGTATTACACATTATTTGTACTTGTATTTATTAGTAAAAGTTTTTAAAAATATCCAACTACCTTAGATAAAAGATACCAAAAAAGTTATAACATACAGGGGAGTTTTATATTTTTACATATTACACGTTGTTTGTACTTTATTTATTAGTGAAAGTTTTTAAAAATATCCAACTAACTTAAATAAAAGATACAAAAAATTTACACAGGGGATGTAGTTTAAATGGTAGAGTATTTGCTTAGCATGTGAGAGGTATAGGGATTGATACCCCGCATCTCCATTCTTATTTTTTATGTATTTCACATTGTTTATACTCATATTTTTAATAATTTTCTAGCATCATATACAAAATATGAAAAAAATATTGTATTATGTAGGGAAAGCTTAGATGGTAGAGCGCTCGCTTAGCATGCAAGAGGCACAGGCACAGGGATTGATACCTCGCATCGTATTACATAGGGAATGTAGCTTAGATGGTAGAGTGCTCGCTTAGCATGCGAGAGGCACGGGATTGATACCTCGCATCTCCATTTTCAATATCCACCTTTGTTAGATAATAAAACACCAAAAAAATAATAATATATTGGGGATGTAGCTTAGATGGTAGAGCGCTCGCTTAGCATGTGAGAGATATGAGGATTGATAATCTGCATTTCCATTTTCGTATTTTTACGTACTTCACGTTGTTTATACTGGTATTTATTAATCAAGTTTTTAAAAATATCTAATTTTCTGATAGCATATAAAGAGTAAAAAAAATCATAATATTGGAGATGTAGCTCAAATAATAGAATATAATTACATATTTAACATTTTCCATTTTTATTTTTTACATATTTCACATTATTTATTTTTTACGTATTTCACGTTAGTGAAAATTTTTTAAAAATATCTAACTTTCTAGATCAAATAATGGTAGATTGCTCTTAGCATATGAGAGATATAGGGATTGATACTTTGAATTTTCATTTTTATATTTTAGGTATTTCATATTGTTTATACTCGTTTTTATAAGTGAAAGTTTTTAAAAATATCTAACTTTATAGGATTAAATAAACAATATGAATAATAGTAATAGTATAATGGATATCCATTAAGTTTATTAAAGAAAATATTTATTTATTTAAAAATTATATCCTTTGGAATAAAAGGTTATGTTCTTTTAAATAAAGGATTATATCTTTTAAGTGTAAGATTATGTTTTTTGAATTATATTTAGTATCCTATAAATAATTTTTAATCCTATGGATTGAGAATCTAAGATCTTAATACAAAATCATTATTTTCACGTATTTCACATTGTTTATATTTGTGTAAAAGTTTTTAAAAATATATAATTTCTTGGGATTAAATAAACAATATGAATAATGTAACAATATAATGGATGTCCATTAATGTTATTAAAAAAATTTTTTATTTCTCCAAAATTTATGTCTTTTGGAATAAAGAGTTATGTCCTTTTAGACAAAGAATTATATATTTTAAGTGTAAAGTTATGTCTTTTGGATTATATTTTGTATTCTATAAATAGTTTTAATCCTATTGATTGAGAATCTAAGATCTTAATACAAAATCAATTTCTCTCTACTCTTTCTTCTTCTATCTATTACATTTTTATATATATTCTCTAATTATTATATTTCATAACACGTTTTCAGTACCAAGCTCAAGCCAAAAAATATGAATTCATTCTACTATATCTTCAATTTTGTGTAATTGCTTTCTTTTTAAAATTAGTTAAAAAGAGGATAACTTATGATTTGCAACAGTCAAAGTTAAAAGTTGCATATTTAAGGTGATTTGTAGTTAAAAGGTAATTTTATATATAATTCTAATATCTATATATTTAAGATATGAATTATACATATAAATTCAAGTTTGAATTTTATATTTGATCGGTTATTATATAGAATATAATTTTATAATTAAATCAGTATGATATTGTTGTTTTATCATATCAAATCTTGTAAAATTAGATTTGTGACTTTTAATATATTGATTATGAATTATTTATATTTATATGTGGACATTATATATCTTGAAGACACAATAAGGAAAAAAAATAAGAAAATTAATTGAAATTGCACTAAAGCAATAATTTTCTTCTACTAGATATTTAACAATTAAATATCCGCTTATTTTATTTATAAAACATAAATAATATTTTGTATTTTTGAATGTACTCCTACAGTAGTATCATCGAAATATATATATATATATATATGTATATTATAACATATCAATTGTGGATTTTAAATTAGTTTCACTCTTTTTGTTATTGACATAAGAAAATTTATTTTTATTCACTTAAGTGAATGAAATAATATCTCATAATTCTAGGCATAAATAAAAAATAATAATATATTTATCATCATGATATAAAAAATGTCATGAAATGAAATCCACTCAATTGGATTTACTCCATTTCTTGAAGTGAATGCAATAGCATAAAATATTAAGTGTAAGTATGAATAATGACAATAATATTCTTGTAATTAAAAATGTTGATGAAATCATTATTGAATTACCGATGCTTGTAATTATGGAAATCACAAGTAATCAAAATAAATCTTACCATTAGAAGTGAGAAAAGATAATATGACATGTTGATTACATACTTATTGTATACTAAAATATATGAAAACAAATTTTGGCTTTGATATTAAAAGCTCTTGAAGCGCAAATATTATTATTTAGAGGGGTACCTTTTATGCACTATATAATTGTCACGACCCAAAACCGTGGGCCGGACCGGCACTAGGACCTAGGTAAGCTTAAGGCACCCGAGGCCCGTAGTAAGCCTAAACTATCAAAATCCATCCCTATTATCATTTGATTATCGGAATAGTAAGCCCATATTATGAC
>CANUEX010010705.1:0-62598 GCA_948099535.1 Jatropha multifida
GATTGGCAGTGGTAGCTTGTGCAATGGACTGTATCTGTTGGATGACGTTTGTCGGTTTTCAAATTTGAGTACCAGTCAAGCCTTGTTAGGAACTTCTAGAAATCCTTCTCATGAAGTTGTTTAATGGCATAGGAGATTAGGTCATCTCTCTTTTTCTGTTTTAGGACATTTGTTTCCCACTTTAGTTACTAAGTGTGATTTGAATTCTTTAGTAAGTGATGCTTGTGAACTTGCCAAACACACTAGGCATTTTTATCCTCCACTTAATAATAAAAGTTTGGTTCATTTTGCTACTATTCACTTTGATGTATGGGGTCCTACTAAAACTGTTTCTCTTTCTGGATATAGATGGTTTGTGACCTTTATTGATTATTGCATTAGATTGACTTGGGTTTATTTGATGAAAACAAAAAATAAAGTTTTTTCATATTTTTAGAACTTTCATAAAATGATTTGCACCCAGTTTGATGTGCATGTTAAAATTCTAAGAACTGATAATGGTACTGAATACATGAATACAGTTTTTCGTACCTATTTAGATTCTAATGGTATCATACATCAAACTAGTTGTGTCAATACTAGTGTTCAAAATGGAGTAGCTGAAAGAAAAAATAGACATTTATGGGAAGTAGCTAGGTCACTTATGTTCACTATGAATCTATTCAAACCATATTGGGGGATGCTATTTTAACTGTTGCTTACCTTATCAATCGTATGCCTCTTCGTACTTTGAATTTTAAAACTCCATTAGAGGTTCTTCAAAAAAAAAATTCTTATATTGTGCCTCCTAAAGTCTTTGGTTGTGTTTGTTTTGTTCATCAGAATGGTCCAAGCAAATTAGATCCTAAAGCCTTGAAGTGTGTGTTTGTTGGTTACTTTATTACTCTAAAAGGATACAAGTGTTATTATCCTCCCCTTAGGAAATATTTTGTGAGTATGGATATTACCTTTAGAGAGTTTGAGTCTTATTTTTTTGTCCAGTCACCTCTCCAGGGGGAGAAATATCAGAAGGAAGAGGTGATAGATGACATTCCTTTCCAGAGGAGATTCCAATAGAGATAGACAATAAGAGAGACCAACCACCCAAAACTCTAGGGAGATTGGATAGACCTGATTTGAAAACCTACACTCGACTGACTAATACAGATGCAACCGTCGAGCATGAGACCTCTGATCAACCGTCCTCTCCAATTTCAGTATCTGAAAATACAGAAGCACAAGAACCTAGTAAGTCTTCTTTAATCTCTGTTGATTCTGTTTCTAATCTTGATTCTAGCCCTTCTGACAATGACCTTGATATTCCTATCGCTCTTATAAAAGGAGTTAGAACATGCACCAAACATCCCATCTCCTATTTTATCTCCTATAATGCTATGTCTCCTTCTTATAGAGCCTTTGTTTTGTCTGTTTCTTCTGTTTCTATACTGCAAGATTGGCGAGAGGCATTACAGGACTCAAAATGGAAGGCTGCAATGGTTGAGGAGATGAGAGCTTTGGCAAAAAATGAGACATGGGATCTTGTAATTTCACCACTAAGGAAGAAACTAGTTGGATGTAAATGGGTGTTCACGGTTAAACATAGGGCAGATGGTTCAATTGAGAGGTACAAGGCTAGATTGGTTGCTAGAGGATTCAGTCAGACCTATGGAGTTGATTACCAAGAAACATTTGCCCCTGTAGCCAAGATGAATACTATCAGAATCTTATTGTCTTGTGCAGCCAACCTTGACTGGGAGCTACATCAATTTGATGTTAAAAATGCCTTTCTACATGGAGATTTGAGAGAAGAGGTGTATATAGAGATCCTTCGAGGATTTGTTGATAACAAGACTATAAGAAAAGTGTGCAAGTTGAAGAAGTCATTATATGGGCTGAAACAGTCACCAAGGGCATGGTTTGAAAGGTTTAGTAGAGCCATGCTTTCTTTTGGGTACATTCAGAGTGATGCTGATCATACCTTGTTCATTAAACATCATGCAGATAAGATCACGTTACTTATTGTTTATGTTGATGATATAGTGGTGACAAAGAATAATAACGAAGAAATGACTCATTTGAGAAATTTGTTAGCTAAGGAGTTTGAGATTAAGGATTTGAGAAAGTTGAGATACTTTCTTGGAATTGAAGTTGCTAGATCTGAAAAAGGAATTTTCATCTCTCAAAGAAAGTATATTCTTGATCTCCTTAAAGAAACTGGTATGTTGGGATGTAAGCTGTAGAATCACCCATTGAAGCTAATCACAAGCTTCAAGCTGGAGTGGGAAGTCCAGTCGATGTAGGCAGATATCAGAGATTGGTTGGAAGACTAATTTATCTTTCCCATACTAGATTAGATATTGCTTATGCTGTTAGTCTAGTGAGTCAGTATATGCATGATCCTCGGGAATCTCACTTAGAAGCCGTGCTTCGAATTTTGAGATATTTGAAATCAGCTCTAGGTAGAGGGTTGTTATTTTTCAAACATGATCATTTGAAAATAGAAGGCTATACGGATGCAGATTGGGCTGGTTCCCTTAATGATAGGAGATCGACTTCAGGTTATTGTGTTTTTCTTGGTAGAAACTTGGTCACTAGGAGAAGCAAGAAACAGACTGTGGTTGCTAGGTCCAGTGCAGAAGCTGAGTATAGAGCCATGACACAAGGAATTTGTGAACTTCTATGGTTGTGTAGAGTGATGAAAGAATTAAAGTTGTTTGAAACAGCGGATACATCTTTGTTTTGTAATAGTAAAGCAGCCATCAATATAGTGAATAATCCTGTCCAACATGATCGAACTAAGTACATAGAGATTGATCGTCATTTTATAAAGGAAAAGATAGTTGAAGGTTCCATTAAAGTTTTCTATGTGGTTTCAAAAGAACAACTAGCTGATGTTTTCACGAAGGGCTTGAGTAGCAAGTTGTTTCATCTTTTGGTTTGCAAGTTGGGCATGTGCATTATATTTGCACCAACTTGAGGTGGAGTGTAAAGATTTGTAGAATATTATCTTTTCTAGTTTAGGTTTGTTTCCCATTTAGATTATTACCATGTTAGAATCATTCTTTGTGTATATATAGAATAGAATTGTATACAGATAGTGTGAATGACAATAATAAACTACTTTTCTTCAAAAATTTTCGATTGTGTTCTATCATATAATGCTATTTCTTCTTATTGGCTGGGATGTTTTGTGATAATGCAATAAGATAATTCTGATGGGAAAATATCTGATACTGTCATGATATAGAGGTTAAAAATTTGCTTCAGATGGGCATGTTTTTGCTCAACATTGTGAAATTTGAATTCATGATCTCTTACCTCTGAGAAAAAGGTTTGCAGCTTGTCTTGATTCTGTAGGAATGAGGATTTCGTGTTCTTTATTGATTTTATTTATGCGTAGTGTTCATTGTCTTTCCCTATTGGATTTTATTCTGCCGGGACAAGGATGGTATAAGATGTAATGGAAAAAAAAAAATGCAAGTTCTAAAATGTTTGACAAGGATATTTACGAAGGGAGGAACGGAGCCTCTACCATGATTTAGTGTATAAAATCACCTTTCGGTAAGGTTAGTATGCTAATTTGCTGAATTCTCTAATACCTTCCGTTACTTTATTTCCTAGGCTTACACCGATCTTCCCGGGTTTTCTTGTCCTGGAGTTCCGATTGTTCCAACTATTAGCATCTTCTTCAACATTTTCCTATTTGCCCAGGTATGCTTATAAAGATCCTGTTTTCACAGGCGATGTCTCCTTTATAGTATTTAAAATCCACTTTAACAGTGCTTGAATTGTTCCTTGTGCAGTTGCACCATGAAGCATGGGTGAGATTTGTTGTCCTTAGCCTTATTATGTTAGGAATTTACGCATTTTACGGGCAATATAATGCCAAACCAAATTCAGATGAGGTGGTTGTTTATCAAAGAGCTCCTGGAGAAGCAATTCAGTAACAGCATGTTCAGACTGTTAGATGATTATGCGGCTTTGTGCTGTTGTAGTAATTGTTGCCTTGTACTGTATCAACCACGTATAATTTGTATGGCCATTCGTGTAAAGATATTAATTTGTAGACATCCACTTTTAGAAATGAGATGTCTCGAAACGAATTTCATACATTCTATTGTCTATATGTTATTGATTAAATAATGGTAGTAGTACTACTAAGAAAAATTTATTCAGAGAGAGCATTAAACTTCCCTAATGGTAAAAATAGGTTAAAAAAAATCTAAATTTATATTAATTTAAATTATAAATGAACAGAATATAATTTTTAACAAATAGAAGCAAAGTATAGTCTATGAACTACTCAAAGAAATAACTCTGGCAAAAGCTCTGTTTTTAATATATCCAAACTAACTCCTAAAGAACAGAGAAGAAAAGAGGGCAAAGAAAAAGCCTTTCAGTTGCATACAACATCAGAATAAAATGCTATAGTCCTCCTCTGGCAATCCTGGACGCTTAAAAGTTCCACATCAAACACTTCAAACTGTTTTGCGCTGAAAAATGTGGAAGGTCCTACCTGTAAAAAAAAAAAATAACAATAAAAAAAGACCATTTCTTATCAATTTAAACTTCAGGTTTCAAAATCTATGTTTTCTTCTCAATAGTGCACAAATCTGTCTCCTCATGTAAAGTGAAGCAACTAGCAAGAAGTAAGGGTGGTGCCTTTCTTATGGGAAAGTATGGCCTTTGCTTTAGAGGCAACAGTTATAAGTTATAACAGAAGCATTGCCACTGTTGCTTTCTACCTTAGCAACCAATTGCAATTAATTGTGCATTGATTTTCATTTTGATATTTTGGAAAAAAAATTGAATTCATTTAAATAACATATGCAATTTCACAGGGAAAGCAAGATAATAAGACATCAATAATATTTGAAGAGGGAGAATGCAACTGACTGGTGGCCCAAGTTCCGGGGGAATGATTATCCTTCTTTTCCCCCCAGGTCTCATGTCTCCAATTCCTTCTTCAAATCCTGCATCAATTTTTGTTTCTTTAATACATTTATTGTATACTTTCCTTAAAGAATATGCAAAAAGAAGACCAGGTTGAGGTAAGAAATAGCAGCAGTCCAAAAAGAAGGTATACAAGGAGATTTGTCTGTTCACCTGGAACCAATGCATTAGTGCCCATGCGGATTTTGGCAGGAGAACCTTGTATGTAGGAGCTGTCAATGCGACGGCCTGACTCATTATAACCAATATAGTGGAAAGTCACCTGAAAAGATTATTATGTAAATTTCAACTCAAGAATGGAATACAAAAATTTCAAAGATCTATACCAATTTATTTCAGAATCACCACCATGTTCAATTAAATTCATAATGCTTACAACTTTAATTAACTGGTCAGATATCATGAAACTCCTGCCAATAAATTTTCTAGAATAGATAATTAGATGCACATATCTAACTGAATTTAGCACAAATAAAAATCCTAAACTTTCTTTATCTCATATCCAAATTCAGAAACTATCATTTCTACCGCCTGGAGGCTTTCCACTCTGTATCCAAAATTAACTTGTGAGAAGTAGGCTACAGAAATCATTCAAAGGGTCAACAGAACAACCTTGGAAAAATTAAAGTCTGGAATCAAAGAAACACAAAGTGAATCTTTAATTAGATAGTGGTTTTCCCTGCCAAATTCCACGTGATGAAACAGTGAGTGGCCTCAAACAAAAAAGGGAATAAAAAAGAAGAAAATTTTGAACACATAATGCATTTTCTTATTTTTGGTCATTGATTTGAGATAGACATCTATCTTTAATTCAAATTGCTGCATCATATAAAGTGGCAACTATTAGCTCCTGCATTCAATTTCTGAATGATTTTAAAATTATCAAATTCCAGAATAAAATAAGGAAGAAGGCGTGGTTTTAAAAGAAAACGAAAGAAAAACCTGCTGACCAGCCTTTGGGCAATCACCTTTACCAACTTCAAAATCCCGGTATATAAGACCTGAATCACGCTTTACATAATTCTCTGATGTAACGACTTTAACCTCAAAACCTGAAATATTCTAAAGATTAACATAGATTCTAACTGTCACAGTGAAAACCTAGGAAAAGCTCTCACAAAATGAGGGAAAAAGAAGAGTTAAAGGAATTCCTCGCAAAAGATCAAATTCCTACTAAATAGCATGAGACAAACCTTCTCTAATAAAACTTGGGAAGTCCTCAGGTGCATTGTTCTCTTTCTGTATTCTTCTGTTTTGCTCTAACAAGCGTTTTTCATCATATGGGTTCTTATTTTTTGTCTTTCCCCAGGAAGGAAGCGTTTGAAACAAGCCCAATGAGGCAGAAAAAAGGAGAAGAAACCTGCGCCTCAATTTCTCTTCAGAATGTAACACATATCCATTCTGCACACTGCCAATTCATATAATGTTCATTGGAGAAACTAAACAATCTTAAGAACATGAAAAAGTGAGGAAATATTTCTAATTTCTGACCCATTATCATTGAAACTGCGACAGCAACGAACTATATGCCCCTTGGACGCAAAGAAATTTCCTGAAGCAGGAAAAGCTGAAAGAGTTCTATCTGCCAGAAAGGCAAGTAAGTATCTTACAAATAGGGGAAAAACAAAACTAACTTCGACGATTCTGATCGTTAACCTTTCAAAATAAATGTAATTGCCTGGAAAAATAAAAATTTTACAATGAATCCTACCAAATTATGTCGAATACGAATCGAAAAGTAAAAAATATGATCAAAATCGAAGTGGGAAACGCCCAGAGAAAACGCAAAAAATGCTGTAATTGAGAATCTTCAAATACTCATTATCACATAGACTCGAGCAGTAGAAAGTGGAAAGGCTTACGAGGAAGAGTAAGGTTGGGAAGTGGAGGAGGAGATGAGGATTGCGAAGTGATTAGCATCGCTTCTTTGAAGCACAAGACAAGTCCTTCTCTTTTTTTCCCGTTAAGTCGCAGTTTGCGTTATCTTGATTCTTTACACTGGTTTGCTTTTGGAAGAAATTAAAAAAAAAAAAATGCTATGCTTTTTAGTATTTCAATAACACTTGTACCAGCATGTCCGAGACGGAGAATGAACACCCTTTATTAAAATTAAAAATAAATTATTGTAATATTACTGTAGAATGCTTCTCAAAGAAGAGCAGTCTGTACACATAAATATTATCCTGATTATTTTGTTATTAAAATTACATTTGTAAAGGGATGAAAACAATCTTTGAATATATATTTGGACATAAAATAAATGGTGGACAGGCTCATCTCATGGAGCTTCATTAGAGAAGTCATTGTGTATTCAACGCCCATTTCTTTAGCTTATAATGCCAAAAATCCCCACAAGTTTTCATATTTTGTATATATACACAAACTGGAAGACAGAAAAGAATTTACTTCATTTAAAGGGGGGAAAAGAATATTTAGTCCTCAATGGCTACATGTACATTTAGGAATTCTTGCCTTCTATAACGACAAAACTCATCATCAGGAATTCTTTACAGGTATCAAGTTTACATAAAGCACAACGACCAACGAATGTATACTCTCCTTCACAGCTTCTACTTTGAAGCTAACCAAAACAAGCAAGGACTCAAAATGTAAGAGAACAAAAAAAAAGGAGAAGAAGAAAAAGAAGAAGAAGAAAGAGCAAAGTATTTATTGACGTTTCCTCATGTTGAACCATCCCCCACTGCCAACCATAAAAAAAAAAAAAAGGAAAAAAGAAGAACATATAAAACCTCAGTAGACTTTGACATTTCAATAAACTTGGATATTGGCAGTTAGACTTCTCAATCGATCATCCCCAACAGAGCTTCCAGGCTTTTCTGATGGTTTCTGGTTTGCATGGCATCCAAGCCACAAACATGAAAGTCTGGAAATAGCTGCCTGACCAGCAAAGTGAACCCTGCAAACCAGGCTAAGTTCTCCCAACATCTTCTTATCCATGATACCTGATTCACATTCAACATCATACCCATCGACATCTGATTCCGTTACCATCACAAATGTGTCATCATCATGATCTTCTATATTCTGCTTGGCATGCTCTTTGGTAAGACAATCCAAAGCTTTCCTTACTGTCATAAACCTAGGGTAGCAAGTTTCCCTCACCTTGAGAAGATAGTAATCTTGAACAGCCTATAAACCATGATGAACAGAGAATGAGTTTGAGGAATTATAAGAAAAAAAGCTTAATGGAAATAACCAGGACATCTAGCTCAGCAAATTCAACGTCAATCACAACCCAGTTCGTTTATGGATGCCTAAATTTCAAAATTTGTGCTTGGCCCTATCCAAAGACAGATTAAGCATTGATAGCAGAGTGAGAGGGTAACTTTAGGAAAGTAGAAGATCTATGAGACATGATTGTACAGAATCACTAAAAGCTTTTCTTATTAGACTAGGAAACTGCTTGAATGGTGGCATAGCACAGTTGTTGTTTATCTAATGATGCATATGCTGGTTGTGTCACTGATACAACACGAAGAGATTATGTGTGCTTCTACATGAAAAACCTATTGATGATAAGATTAACATATTTACCTACATGTTTATAATGCTCATGCATAGATTTTCAGTTCATAGTTGGAACAATACTAACATGTATTGTTAAAAATAAAAGAAGAAAGAAAGGAAATGCATACCTGCCACTGGGAAGAGGCCAAAAGCACCCTTGGCCTAACAGACCTCACATACTCATATGCAGCCTCAGGTGTCATGTTCCTGTGTTGCACCTGTTATAGAGAAAAGCAACACAAATCTCAACATCAACAGAATGTTAATTAAGTCAGTTGATAGATAAGTTGAATTTTGAACCTAAACATACAAGGTAACAGAGAACAATGGTCGTGCTTCGCCCCCTACCAGCCTTACAATGAACATATGTTTTCTTCCCAAGTGAGGTGTTGCCTTCAAAAAGTTTAAGAAAAGAAAACAATTAATAACAAAAATATAATTATCAGTATCAGGGGAGGGAGAAACCAAAAAAGACAATTGTAAATTAAAAGCAGAAAGAAAATATCGAGATTGGACCCACCATGAATGAAATCTACAGCCTGGCATATATCAGCAAATGCTGGAGCAAACATATAGTCTCTAGTTGGAATGACCAAATGTATAATATCATGAGCCTACAAATCAAATTAGCAATAAATGAAAGAGTATGTAGAAACTCTTGCGCGCACACGCACACACACACACAAACAAGTGTTTTTGTGTTTTTGTACAAAGGGACAGCAGAGTGTAACATATGGTGGCTGCAACCACTACCAACATCTATTTTAGAACACAATTTCTTTGGGAACCATCTATAACTAATTTGTCTAAAACACAACGGTAAAAGGAAAGACCCTAATGATAATTTAAGTGTCAGCTGGGTAGTTCCAAAGCCCAATGGAGAATATATTCCCTAATGAAGAATACAACATTATCAATGCCAAACTTTTTACTGCTATTTTATTTCGACATTCAGATCATAAGTCAAAGCTTGTAGTTTGGCAATGACTTTGAAATCCGAAAAATGGAATGCATGAACTCACATGATATAGAGATGTTGGTACCAAAGTCTCATATGGTTCATTTAAAGTAACCACTCCAGAAACGCCAAGTTCCTTCAAGCGGGGGACATCAGTAGGAAAGGGAACAGCACCTAACAATATGAACTGAAAGAAAAAGAAAAAGAGAGGGAGAGAAAGAGTGACAGAGAGAGAAGTGAGTGCTGGACCAATAATTGAACTTAAAAGAATTTTTTTCACAGAAATAGCATCAGTTAACAACAGAACATGCCAAAAACCATCTCCTTCACAATTAAATATGTTAAATTGTAACATGAACACATGATAGGGCATAGTGGCAAAAGTGACACCAAGGATCCACTAGGACTTGTAAAATACTCACATCTTATATTGCAATTTTGGCCATTCCCTGAAAGGAACAGAGGAGGCATGCCACAGCTGCAAAGCAAGTCAGACCAACATTTTGAGATGCAAAAGTACAACCCACCACCTTAACAAACACAGCAAAAAGTTAATGCCAACCAGACCTCTTCCACTTATTTTGATGTAAATCTAACTACTTCTGGTTAAGGTGTTCAGACTCCAAACCAAAATCGGCACAGTTATGCAGTGTCCATCTATTCACCTCTACTATATATATATATATATATATATATATATATACACATATGTTTCCTATTCAGATCATAAAAAAGTTCATGAAAATCAAATTCAAAAAGTTTCCTGGAGTAATACACAATTTTCTTTATTTATTTTGTTTTATTTTAGATTCGGTCTTATACATAGAAGGTCAAAGAGTGTTATCACTTGGCCACTGCCAAGCCAATTTTTTGTTTGTTTCATTAGAATTGCCGCTCATATACTAAAAAACATGTTATTTCTCATGCAAGGACTGCTTTACTAGTAAAGAAAAAGGTAATCACAGAATCCCAACAAATACGTTCCAAGATGCAACAAAGAAGTGTGCACATATAAGACGATATTGGTGTTGCGTAGTATACCTCATCAACCCTATCCCACCATCGAAACTCTGACTGAATCTTGTTTCTTAGAACATTGTACAACAGGGTGGGGTAAAACAGAGCGCGAGCCCCTGCTCCTACCAAAACCCGTTTGGCATCCAAAATCGCAACGCTACTGCAAGAACCATCTGCATCAGCTTGGAATTTATCCTCTCTGCTTTTCAATACCACTTCTTCTTCTTTCAGTTCCTCGATATACATATCTCCACCTAATTCGCTCACTCGCTTACTGTAACTTCACTCCAACGGCCGATCTCTTTTCCCCAAAAAAGAAAATGAAATAAACCAAAAGGAACGGCCTAGAAACCTCAAAAACCAAATATACACCGGTAAATTAGCCGACAGGAAAATTCTTGACACAGAATCGAGGCGTGAATCGTTGAAACTATAACTGATTGGAGAATGTGCAGTTTCTTGATCATTATGTATGAAACTGGATTGGAAAATTAGGGGAAAGAAAAAGGCTGAATTTTTATGTGAAAGCAAAGCAACGGGACTAAGTAAAAGCTTCAACGCAGAATTTAGGGATAGAGAGAGAAATGGGGGTTATTTTTTCTTCTTCCGTGACTTTCACAAACTTTCATTTTCTCTCAACAAACCCTCGAAAACGAAAGCAACGCTTTGACATTTATTGTACTTATACAGATACATATACATCTGTATATCCTCGGTAATACTACTATCTCCGTAGGGCACTAAAGCGTAATCCCCCATAACGAGACATCTCCAAAACGCTGTCGTTTTCCTGAATAAACCACGTCCAATGTCGATGAGCAAAGGAGCCAATGAGGACCAACGTTTCGATTCAGAATAATTGTCGTTTGCTTACTAAGACATGTCTAGTGGCTATGTCGCTCGACTTTTGGTATAAGCCACATGCCATTTGTGCTTTTTGGGGCGATGAGATGCCTTGTCCTTTCTAATTCTTTAAAAAAAATATATGTATATATAAAATGACGTTGCCGTTTTTATGATTCATTATCAAGAAGCTCCACAATGGCTACAAGCATGCATGTCACTTTCAGTCTGTCTATAACTAATTCATCAGAAGAACGCAGAAATCCGAGAAGAATTTTCACTCATTTTTCTCCAACTCAAAGGACATGTCTAGTTAAAGATTAATCTTTAAATGATTTGGTGTTTTAAGACAATAGATTGGCTTTAAACAATGTTATGAATAACTCAATGATTAAACATTCTCTTCATCCATGAACTAATACACATAAATGCAGAAAAGTTTAATATTTGATGAAACAATACAGCAAGCTGCTAATGTCTCTAACCATAAGAGAGGCCTTTCAAATATCTAAAATAACGAGCCTCAGTAATACTAACAATTCTCAGCTTAATAGCATAATTATAGAAAAAGAACTAACATAAAAAGGACGTAAAAATGGTGAATTTACAATGATCAGTAGGTCATTGAGTTGTAAAAAAAATGAATGAAACATAACGAAAAAATCTCCAATTGTCTCAAGAGTTGGTTTATACATCTACCAAAGGTATATTTTGTATCTAGTAAATAGAGATGGTACATCAAATTTGGAAAAATTAATAAAAAGGCTTTCATTTTTGAACTCCATCTTCATATTTGTTAGATACATACAGAGGGGTACAAGGTCATGCATGTTTCACCTCAAATGCTTACCACTCAAGCGCATCCCTCTTGATCTATCAATAGATGCCACTTTCTGAAGTCTAATCTGCTCTCTGAATTTGGCTATAAACTCACCAGCCTTCTTATCAACCTCGTTAGGGTCATGTCCAGCATCACTCACTGAAGCATCCTTGGCATCTTTGCCCGAGCTCACTCGATCATTATCAGTATCACTGCCTGACGCTTCTGTAGACTCCACATTAACATTCTCCAAAAGTTCCTTCTTTTCTTTATTCTGATATTTTGAATATGTCATGTTGGGCATATCACAGCGGGTATCTACATTCTTCTTGTTGCTGCCAACTGACATATTGTCAAGTTCTTCCTTTTTCGATTCATTTTTCCAATTATCAAGGTTCTGCTTATTAATGCCATATGACATATTATCAAGTACTTCCTTTTTCATTTCATTTTTCTCTATATTTACTGTTTTTGCATCATTAGATACTTCTCCAACCTGCTCATCAATTTCGGTTGTATTCTTATCTCCTGCCTTCAAAGCATCCGCTGTGTATACTCCACCTCTAATGGTCCTAACAGATTTTCCCTTAGATGAAGCTTTAACAATTGTTGCGAGTTTCTTATCAGAGTTCAAAGACCCCTGCGCCCTTTGTTTACTACTCAATGAAGGATCCTCTCTTCTCTTCCCTCTGAGATCCTTCAACTCATCTTTTAAGGTTTTGTGAACATCCTTTTGGAACAAAGAGCCACTGCTATATCTCCTTAAATGAAATGCATTCAGTCGAGCCTCGCGATTAACAGTTGCTTGTGGTGATTGAGAAGCAGGAGGATATGAGGCGCTGAAATCGTTCTCTTCCCCTGATTCTTCCCTTCTTGAACTCGGCGAATCAGAGGAAGCAGAGTGTGAAGGAGAGAGTCTGGTTGGTGAATTTGAAACCGAACTAGCTTGGGATGACAGAGAAGTTGTGGACCCAAAAGAGTGCGATTTGAGAGACTCGAACTTAGTTTTATCAACTGAGAATGGCCTAAAATTAGAAGGAACATTAGCAACAGGACCTACTTTTCCCCACATTTCTGTCTTTCCAGATCTAGATTGACCTGGAATTTGAGAAGGTAAGGAAAAACTTTCATCAAACTTCTCCTCCAAGTTTACTGGACCCATATCACCAAAATTGTTCTCGTTTGTACTCCTTGCAGAACTACTGAATGAACCGATCAAGCTTGAACCAGACTCATAACCATTATTACTGAATTGGCTACTTTCTGCTTTTCTAACTCTGGGTTTTAAACTCCTAACTGGTAACCCTAACGGTCTGCAACCAACTACCTGCTCATGTCTCCCCCAATCATCAATTGCGTAGTTTGCTTCAGACAGGACGACCATTGATTCACCCTGGAAATACCGAGAACTCCAAACTTGAACAACACTATTCTCATCATTCTCAAGTGAAATCTCGGTCGTTCCATTCTCAGAATTGAAAGATCCAATTTCGATCTGTTCGTCGATAACAGAGCTATTATTCGTAACGGTAACTCCAGACTCGCCTCTATAAAACTGAGAATTCCAAATCTGGTAAGGGTACACATTTTTTTCATCAAACCCACATGGATTTTCGCACCCATCCTCAAAAATCGGAGAAACATGAAACATCCTAGACACATAAGATGACTGCGAATCATCAAAGGTACTGTAGGGGGTCTCAAAGTCCACTTCAGCGTTTCTCCGGCTAAACAAGCCATAGGAGATAGCAATGCCAATGAAAAGTAAGTGGACCAGTTCCCAGAACTTGGTGAGTATAGTCTGGTTGATAAAGTTAGGAGCTTGTGAAGGGAATAGAGGGATAGCAACAAGAAAGAGGAGAAACAAGAGAGACTTACAGAGGACGTGAGCGAACGATTTTTGGGTGGTAATGGAGCGATTTACTTGACGCTCCTGAGATGAGAAATGAGGCGGCTTGATGAAAGATCTCGAATCCGCCATTGTTGATGAGATGAAGCTTCGTTTCTTCGTATGAAATGGATTTGGGAGCTAGCAGGTGAAGAAAGGAAGACTTTGAGACCAAGGAAAAATTGAGTGAAGAAAGAAAGGAAAGATATGAGGTGAGGGAAGAGGAAAATTTTCAAAAGTGTGTGAGCTATTATGACCGTTGGATCAAAAAGACAGAATTGTCCTTACTTTTTGTCCGGTTGGTGGTAATAAACTAAACGATAAAATAAAGCCAAAATGGATATTAAATTTGTCAAAAACAAGGCCAGTGACTTGTTCACTTTCGCTACCCATTTTTTTCCTTTGTCTGCCTTTCCTTCCTTCTATATGAGTAATTGCAAAATTACCCCCATTTTCAATTTCATTTTTGCATACTCCTCCACCAAAATCACTAAATCACTTTATTTTGTTATTTATTAGGGAAAAGTTTCATTTTCATCACTACCTTCAATTCCGTCTTTTAATTATTAAAAATTGTCGTAAATCTTGACTTATGATAAATACAAAATTAGTTAAAACTATCTAATTATGATTAAAAATACCAATAAATATTTTTATTCAATCATATTAAAAAATTGAATTTTGAAATTACAAATTTATCATTTCCAATAGTATAAAAGAATATAAATGCAAATTTTAATCAAAATTTATTTAATTTATAAAAACCAGAAACAATTTTCACTTTTACGCTATTAATAAAGAAAAAAAAATCAAGGCCTAGTAATTTTATTTTCCTTTAAGTATTTAAAAAAACCAAAATTTAAAAAAAATTATAATGGGCTGATATTGGGCTTGGCCCATAAAACCATTACGAAATAATCCGAACAATATATGATCGACAGTTGAAACGAAAAAGAAAAGTGAGAGAAAACAGCGCCGTTCTTAACGTCCGAGGACTTCGTAATTTATTTAAAATATACTGAACTTTGTAATAATTATACCCGTTTCCGTTTGTGTTGATAAAACCCAATCATGAGCCTCCCAATGAACAAAACCCGATGCCTAATCCTCTTAACCTAATTCCTCAATCTCGCGCGGGAAGAAGAATACCAGGACACTATCTCAGGGCAAGGAGAGATTGCAGACCCATGGTAAACAAATAGAGACTTATATTTTAGATTCTTCTTCTCTTTTACTTCACTTTTTATGTTAATCCTTCTTGTATCACATTTCTATAGTGAGTCTACAACTCTCGATCGCTCTCTCTCCCTTCCTTATTAAACCCATTAAAAAGAAATTGGAGGTAACCGAACTTTGATGAAAATCGGTAGTCTAGACAAGAAATTTTGGCTCTTTTAAAAATAAGATCTGATGTGTTTTGAGATTTCAGTATAAAGGATCTTTTTAGAAAGAGATCTCCTGGTGATCAATTTTTTTCTTTCCAGGGTTGTTTTTTCTTTCAGCCGTTTTACAGTTTTTGCACTCTTAACAAAGAGATTACCTTTTTCTCTTAACAACTAACAAAGACAATTAGACAATCCCTTTTTGCCTTTTGCTTTCTCTTTCCTAAGTTTCGTTTTGAGGAATTGAAAATTTCACATTTTTATTATCTGGGTTTTGTTTCATTAATTAATTAGTTTAGGTACAATTCAAATGCTCAATTGTATGTTTCTTTTCATTCTAATAGAATAGATATCTACTTGTTGGTTCTCTTTTTAATCTTAACCCTAAATGATTAAGGAGAGAGAAAACAAGTTTAGAGCAAATAAAGAGATGATGTTCGTTGATGAGAGGGGAAAGAGAAGCTGAAAATTCATGGGAGCAAAACAACAGTGATTTAGGCAGCGGGGTTACAGTTAACTAAGGGTCAGGAGTGGGTCCCACCTATTCTATTGTGTTATTGTTTTGCAAAGCTCTAATTTTAATTCGGGTAGAATTATAACAAATATTTGAAATTGGGGTGCAAAGGAGGGTTAAGGTAAAAATGGGGATAATTATTAAATGAATTACTCTCTCAGTGAGAGAGAGACAGAGAGCAACAGCGGAAGAGAATGGCAGGAAAGGAGGAATTCGTTGAAGCAGACAATGCAGAGGCCATAATCACAAGAATTGAACACAAATCTCGCAAGATCGAAAGCTTACTTAAACAGTAATATATGATCCGTCTTCTTCTTTGTCTTCCTCTCTCTCTCTTTCTGGGTTTCTCTGTCTCTAAATCCCTAACAATTGGGTCTCTTTCTCTCTCTCTCTCTCTCTCAGGTTCAAACCCGTCGAAGCTCTTAAAACGGCTCTAGAAGGCTCGCCTCCCAAGACCCGAGACGAGCGATGCAAGGTTTCAATGCCCTTTACCTTAAATTTTCAACCTTGTTCTCACTTGTACGTTGGTACACCTCCTCCCCCCCACCCCCCGCGATAAGAATTGAAAGTAAATTGACTTAGGGTTTTTTCAGTCTGCAAATTGGATAGTGGTACATAGAGCGATCATGGCTATAAGAGATGTGGAAGGGATGTTCTCTTCTTTGGATCCTGAGTACTATGATATTCTCATGAAGTAAGTTCTTTTTAATTCTTTTATTTTGGTTACCTTCAATACTGATCATAATTGCTGCTAATTTTATATGGAAATTCAGATTGTATGACAGCCAAGTGGGAGCGGAATTTCTCACTTCAAATTTGTTGCTAGATTGATTCTGATCTCATCAACTATTTAATTTTGCTATTTTAATTCTATGGGAGTTTATTTTCCATCTTATTATGCGTCCTCTATTGTAAAAGACGTTCAATTATGAATTTGGTTTTTAAGCCTAGGAATTATCTGAGTTTTATATAAATCAATCAACCAGCTTTGACACTCCTTGGCTCAGCTGGTCTCTACTGTTTTTTGCCCTAGCAGGAAACTTCATACAAGGGTTCTCTGTGTGAGCTGGCTCTTTCCTTGGATTGTTTTTCACTAGAACTTTTAGTATCTCTTTTTGCCTGGTCATGCTTACTCCTGTCCTGATTCCTGGGATATTGCAATTTTGCCATTCCATTAATTCAACTTATTTCGGTGCAATTGCTGTGCTTTTGGAACTGCAGATTTACAATCTTAACTAAATAGGCTTCAAATTCAGTTAAAATTTTCTTAGCTGGAGTAGTTAATTGCTATTTAAATAGCATAGTCCTTTACCAACGTGTATGCCATGTAATATGCTCTGAATAGATTTGCATCTTAATGTAGTATTTGTGCTAGTCTTATTTGATAGCAGGATATAAGGTGTGCAATATAAATATCTTACACATGTTGACTGCTTATAGGTAACTTCTTGAGGTAAAGGATCCTCTCTTAGTTAGCAATAGTTTGTTTGGGGAATGGATGTCCTGTTTGTCTTTAAACTCGTCAATTTGGGATTTAAATATTGCCTAAAACCATGTTAGGAATTTCATTTGCAAAATAAACAATATATTCAGTCATCATCTACTTTCAACAACAAAGCACCATTGTAAGACCCTGTTTTTGTGGTCTTCTCGGCACTTTTAGCAATTTAGAGAAAGCAAAACAAAGTACAAATTAACGTATCTAACCTAATAGTTCGCATAGTCATGTTTCTGGAACTTAATTATGGACACTCGTCATTATGTCTCTACTTTCTCATTTTATGCATCGAGTCGTTTGACCAGCTATTTATATATATATTTGTATTTCATAGTGCACTTTGCATATTGAACCACACTTTTGTTGTGGTTGATATATGCTTGGCCTTGGGAAGGATTGTTTTCATCCTTGGGGGCATTGCCATTGGTTTCTTGCATTAGTGGTGAAACTTTGAAAGAGTAAATGGTTTTATTCTGAAGTTTGGGTTTCAAGAGTAAAAAACCAAGCTGAGGCTCATATACTGGACTTATTTTTTTCCTTGTTTTGGCCGAACTTTTTACATATTAAAGGTATGTGTAGAACCTGAATTATTAGAAACTCTAGTTGGTGTCTTTGCACTTTCTTTTCCAGTTGATATTGAAGGATAATAACCTTTCCTAAAATAAATAGTTGAAACTGATAATTAGATCTGATTGTTAGCCTCCGTTAGTAGTTTGTTGCAAATTTAATCAACTATTTATATCATGATCCACAGGTACTTGTATAGGGGTTTGTCAACTGGAGATCGTCCCACATGCGACCAATGCCTACGTATACATGAAAAGCTGACAGAGAAAGCTGGCTTGGGTTGCATATTGCGTGCCCTTGCAGATACTGTGAATACTGTTTGACACTCGCGGTCGCTGGTGTGAGGCTTTTGGTCGTGAATTGTCATTTTCTTTGATTATGTTGAATCTAAGGTATTCTTAACTGATATTTTATAGTTCGATCTTGTATTCATTCATGTAGTGGACAAAATTGAAATTTCTTTAGTGGGGAACTGAACTTCCAAGAATTAAGTTGTCTATGAGCTTTTCAGTGTTTTATTCAAAAGACTTCCCCTCCATTTCTCAAATCTGAGGGTAATAAACTGATGCTGCAGAAATATTTTGTTCAGTTATATGCCCATTACCCATTACCCACCTTCCATGAGTTATAACGGATAACTAGAAAAGTCAAATGGGAAAATGGACAACTGATGCCATATGGGTAACCGCACCGGGTGAATTGTCTGTCAGATGATCATTTATTAGCCTCTGGGACCATGAGAGAGAGAGATCTCAATAAACACACAGGAACAGGATTACAGAGATGAGGATACAATCATCATCGAGATTAGTGTCGTCGTAAAGGACAAAAAGAAATCCAAGTCCACGCACAGCTCTTTCTGCTCTTGAAACTCGAAAGCAGGGAAAGGTATTTGTAGTCTGATATCTGATCCTAGTCTCAGTAGGAATTAGACGAGTCGGGGAAGCTATTAATGTATCCTCTTCTAGCCCAGACCTGCAACAAATACCTCCTTATTGTTATTAGGTTTTCTTTTCCACGAATTTAACTTGTCAGTTTTTAGATGTATGACTTATGACTCTCTGCCCAATTTCTGACCTTCAGAATCATATCTAACATAATTAAAAAAACAAATTGTGTTTTTGCCCTCGGATAGTGTCTAACTAGTAAATTGCTACAGCGGGGAAAATTCTAATTATGTTTGAAAAATACCCTTTCACAAGAAACAGTTGATTAGAATAATCATGGACAACAATGTACATGAATCAAATAAGAGGAACATTGTTTCATTCCTTCATTACATCAAATTCCAAGAATATTAACCAAAAGCTATTTAAGATTCTTTTGTCATATCCTTAAAGTTAATAATCCTAGCTAGTTGCCATTTTTATGAACACTAGTTGTTTCTGTAATATACAACCCAACACTGTTTGATGAACAAAATCGCATCCTAACCAACTCCTCTTCCATCATATCTTCTCCATATCCTAAAAATATTTATCTTTATGACCTGGAAGCAGGGTGTTGGTTAGGCAGTGCTGCCCACGGCTTGATGGGCACAGGCCGCTGGGGATGGGAATTGACTGGGTGGCGATTTGGAGCAGTTGACGAAGCAGCTGCCGATGAGGAGGATGATGATACAGCAACACGCTCACATGAAGGGCACATTGTGAGTGTAGTAGGCGGGTTCATTTGCATGTAGAGCTGCGGAGAGAGCTTCAATGCTCTAAGCTCCTGCACCTCTTTTTGCAACCTTCTGTTCTCCTGTGTTAAATTCTCACAGCATCTCTTCAAGTACTCACAGTCAACTTCAGTTTGCTTCAACTTAGTCCTGCATCATGCATTGATTTCTACATTATTAACATTATTAGGTCAATTTTCCATTTTTATACCTAAGAAAATCTCCTAAAATTTTCATTAAATTTAAATTCAAATTCAATTACAAAAACACCCTTCGTACTGCCATTTTACCATTAAAAGCATTGCATGCCAAAATGGCAAATATTGTACTTTACTTTCTTTGCCTTATGGGACTAGGCATGATAGAAATGCCTGAAAGCAACTTAACTTAAAAGCATTAAATCCGTGCACGTTGAAAATACTATTGTATCCTTGCTGAGTAAATTAATGACTATGCCCTAAGTTGAAATGACCAGAATAACCCTATCTGAGTTCGAAAATTATCTAACCTTGCCCTCCTGTTCTGAAACCACACCTCCACTTGTCTGGGCCTCAGATTCAACTGCTTTGCTAAGGCCAGCTTTTGCTTCTACAACCACAAACCATAGCATGTTAACTAAATTATTACCGATCCGGGTTTCAAAATACAAAAATAGCCTTCTCTTGGTCATTTTTTAACCAAAATGCCACTCACCGGATTCAGAGTATTGTGCTCCTTGAAGGTCTCTTCGAGCACTAAGGACTGTTCCTTTGAAAGCCTCAGCTTTTTTCTAGAAGCGTCACCACCGGCGCCTCCGTCTTCATCTTCGCTGCCTCCGTGAGAGCAAGAGGTTCTCTCGGCTTCTGCCTCCTCTCCAATATGTTCCCTTTCACTTCTCTTCCCACTTATGCTCGAAATCGTACTGTTCGGCGAAGAAACGCCGGTTTCATCATCGCAATCCACCACCGATGGCATCCGATTCATGTCAATCCCTCGCTGGAACGACCTCGCATCAGCGTTCTTATCTGCCATGCATTCAAGAAACGAAAATCGTGAAATCAATTGAACTACACGGATTAGTTTTGAGAAAAAGCAAAGGTTTTCAGCGTTTGAATACTATTACAAAGAGAAGAAAAATAGCAATTCCTCGTGAAATGGATCCGAATTAAAAATCCGAACTAAAAATCCGAACTTGTAGTCACTAAATTTTTAAGTAGAAGAGAAAAGGTACAGAATCAAAAAGCAATCATGAAAAGCTTGGAATCTGGTACTGAATTAATAGACGAGAAAAGGGAAATTTAACTCGCCTGAAAGAGAGAACATTTTGCTGCTAAAGAAAGACCAAACAATCCATATGAAGAAGACATGAAAAGGAAAATTAAAAGTACCAGATGACTGAAACAGGTCATTTAAGGATGTCCTCAGGTGATTATTTTGCATGAACTGCGAAGGAAATGGCATGAGATTCAGCTTCAAAGAAGAAGGATTCTGTTGAGTTGTGCCTCCGAAGCCTAAACTTAAACCCAGGCCTAATCCATCGTCTTTCTCGCCCATCCTCCTTTCGTTTCTTGAAACCAACTAAACTTTCTCTCCTTCCAAACAAAACCAAGCAAAGCAGTCTCCCCGTGAAATGGAGTCTGGACTTTTGAGTGATATTTAGCTTTCAAATATATAGTGTCAAAGAGAGTCTGAAAAGCAAAGTGGAAAAGAGGGGTAGAAAATGGTTGAGTTTTTGCAGCCAGAGGTGTCACAGCCTTTTGCTTTTAGCAGTACAGTGAAAGGATGGGACTAGTCCATACATAAAGATACAGAGAGAGAAAATAGAGAGTGACAGGTGGGTATAGATTCAATCATGACTTGTGTCAGTGCTCTCTATTGGCTAAACTCATCATTTATATTTGTGGCTTCTGCTAGGCTTCACCCTGGTTAAGGACCTTTTACCGTCTTCCTTTTACTACGGTTAGATTTTAATTTTGGTTAATGAAAATTTTTGGTAAACTGCTCTCTCTTTAATTACTACTACTAGATATTAGACCGTGGTTAAGTCACAGTCTTAGGTCCTCTTTAACTTCGCTTAAAAAGCGGCTTTCCCGGTCTCTGACCGTTGACTAGGATAACAAAGTTTTTGAGCCTGCCCAACACGCGCTAAGTGCACGCGCATGAAAATCATCAGATCATGATGCAGCTTAATCGCGTGGAATCAGTTATGCTGGGACCCGAGATATGGCCTTTCCAACATCAAATCACGGGGCCTAATTGAATGAGGAGACACCCAGGACGACGTAGGGTAGGGTTGGATTGCGCAGAGCGCTTGTGAGCGCGTGGGGAGAAGGCACTGGGCTCAATAAAGAGGAGTGGGGGGGGGGTTGGTCAGGTAATCAATGGTAAGGGTTACCTAGAGAGGGAGCAAGCAAATGTAAATGGCAGTGAAATTAATGAGCATTGAAGACTACTAAATTGGATATGTTTTTGTTTCCCTTTATTTCAATTAATTAATTATCTGAAATGAATTGTTGGTTTCACTAATGGTAGCTTTAAACGGCACAAATTCCCATTAATGGAAACAGAGAGTTACAAGTACTGGCTTGAAGGAGTAACTCTTTTTCTCGAGTCATCCACTCCGTTTAATACTCTCTTGCTAATAAAAATTTAAATAAATTTTAATACAAATAATAAATTTTAAATAAATATCATTACGTCCGTCAATCATTAATCTCACATCAAAAGAAAAAGGAAATCCGTAAAATTATACAAAACTGGTTCCATATGATTTTGCAGTCTACACGGCCCATTTGGCAGTCGAAGAACAAAGAGGGGAGGTGGAGGTCACGTGGAGTTACTGTTCAAATTCACGTGGACTGACATGTGAAGATTGAGCCACATGGCTACACGTGGTCCCTTGTCAACACTCGTGCGTGTCATTCTGTCCCTTGACAACCGGACACGCACTTCTCTACAATCATTGGATACTCTTTTTTTATCCATTCTTGGGTCCATGCAAAAACGCGTTTGCAAAACACGCTCCTATTTTGTTTCTTCGTCTCACCGTCTTCAGTTCAACTCTGACACCGAGATTGATTTAAAATATTTTTTTTTATTTGGAAATGACATAAATAGTAATAAATAAATTTTAATATTATAATATATGGAGTGCAATTTAGAATAAACAAAATGTTAATATATAGACAATTGCAAATAAAAAAATTGTATTAAATTAAGTTTCAATTTCAATTCCTTCAGTCTGTTTCTAGGAAAAGTCAAATTTATTAAAAATTAGTTTATTTCCTCATTCAATTGAATTAGCAGCTTGTTAAGATTAATGATTAATAATTGATTATTAGAAGTTATACACAGTGTCTTGTTAAGACAGTTTTTTTTTATTCGTACGCAATTTTATCTTTTCATTTAAATTAGCATAAAAAAATTTAAATTCAAATAGAATTTAATTTATAAATTCTCATAAGCAATTTATTTCAAGTCATAAAAATTAATATAAACAAAGCAAAGCACTTATAAAAATTTAATATTTAGAGTCAAAGAATGAATGAAAATTTTTTCTTCTTTTATGATATTTTCTAATCCTAATATATTTTTAATTGAATCAGTAAAACAAACTCTGTGCATGGTGTAAAATTAATCCATGATATTAACCTATGGTTAAAAAAAATGATAGATTATGTTTAGGTCGACAAGACAAAGACTAATATATTTATTTAAGATAAGGAACAGGACGTCCCAAGTTGGAGTGTGGAAGTTACTAGTTGGCATATAATACAATGATTCGACGAAGAGGAGAAGTTCGTTGGTTGATGATTGACGATTGAGTTCCTCTTCCCCACGTGTGCTAGCTGTACCACGTGTGTTCCTCCAATTATCGAATCCATCACCAGCCGACAATTCCCGTTGTCTATACCTCGTTATCATGGTCCGTACCATGAAATGACTATATCAGATTTTCATTTTTATGACTCTCTCATGTGCTTCGCCTTTGCCCCCATGCAAAATCTCTATCTTCATATATACAGAGAAAGTGCAAATATTAACAATTATGAATAAAAAAATTGTTTTATTTTCAATATCAGAGAAATCAAAACAATTTCTAAATCTAATATTAAATAAATAATTATTACTACGTACTGGGTTCGGTAAGAACTTGAAATTTGTGGTTGAGTTGCGAACTTGTCATCATCACATAATCATCTAAGATTAATTAGAGGATATTACGACAGTCACACTATACCAATTATGATGCCATCACATAAAAAAAAAAAAAAAGTTAGGCTATGGACACCGGACGCCGACACTGGCTGTCTTCTTCACTTGTGTCGTTTTCATCACTTGTACGTACTGGCTAAGCTTTGGGTTTGAAATAGTCACGGAATTGAAACCTAAGATGCTTATGCCTGGTCCGGTTTAAAATGGTCAATTTCTCGTTAAAAGACACACTTTCAAAGGTACGATTTTTCATGAAGTATAATTTAAAAGTGTGTAATATATAAGTCAATTTTCTAAGAAGTAAATTAATTTAAATAACAAAAAATAATAAATTTCTAGGATAAATTGAAGAGAAACTGGTTGGATTCCCATTTCAAAACCATAGCGAAACCTATACCTATTTCCATTTGCATGTGAGATACACTTTCAATGCTTTGGTTCGATTTGATTGCACGCTAATTCTTTTTCACCTTAATTAATTAATTTTAATAAAGTTAAAATTGGTAGAAGTGAATAAAGTGGATAGATAGATTTTGAAGCAGCTTAAAAATTACAAGTGGAGGAAAAGAGAGAGAGAGTGGGGACTGGAGAATTAAGAATATCACATGAGGAGAAGGAAGAGAAGCACTGCATGTCAGAGTGAGTTCACGTGAAGTAGCACGCTTTGTTGCCACGTTTCATATATGTGACACGTGGTACCCTTTACACCCACGCGTGTCATCTTGTTCCTTTCTTTACAGACACCGTATCTTTTTCCAATCATTGGATACCAATTTCTCCATTTTTTTTATTTATAGTAGTATATAACTAAATTTCTAATTATATTTTGGGGCACAAAAATAATAACAGCTATTTTTTTCTCAGATAAAAACATTTATTTCCGTTCTGCTACTTAATTCATGGAGTATTCGTTGATTTTATTTTAGAATAATAAGAACATCATAGTACGTGGACAAACAAAATAAAAAGAGACACGTGTGGTGTGCTCACATGGAATCAAATCACGAATATGAATGTCATTTGATTTTAAAAAAGTTTAGCAAGATTCATTTCCCCTCCCCCATAGAATCTTGAAGCCAAATAGTAATACAAGATGTGGTTCGCAGTTCGCGCCGTTTGGAAGGTGGAGATTCGTTGGAGAAGAAGAAGACGATCATTTTCATGGTTGGCAATGGCTGCACGTGCGGGGAGTTTACCCAAATATAGGCAGTTGTATTTTGTAATAAGGTGATGAGTGGGCCCCACATGGTTGCCCACGTGGTCTCTCTCGATCTCTATCTACAGGCAACAAATGGAATCGATGCCTGGTTTTTATTGGTTTCCACGTTCCATGAACTCATTATCCCTTTTGTCCTGTAGGTACTATCGCATCCCATACCTCACTTTTCAGAACATCAACAGTTTATTTCACTTTCGATTCTTATATTTCAAATTTTAGAGGGCATTATTGTAATTTAATTTTAGCAGAAAATTTCTCATTTTCAATTATAACTACTTTTTTTAGTTCATAACCCTGGGTACACAGAGCATCACTAGATTTCGATTATGTCCAACTTGAATGCCGACGTGATAATTTTCGTATCCAAGATTTGAACTTGAAACTTTTGATTAAAAAATAAGAATGTCAATAAATATTTTTTAAAAAATATTTAGGATTATTTAATAATTTTATTAATTCTTTATAAAAAGACGTGGACTAGTAAGTAATAACTGTAAGATGATATCACAGCCACTTTTAAGTAAGTTCAAGGCTAACAATTTAGGCCCAAAAACCTTTCGTGTTAATCTTTTTGGGCTTAAATACTGGGTCGGCCTGAAGTCTGCCTCGGAGCCCACGGTTCTTTTTTATTTTATAGGTTTTGACATCGTAAAGGTAAAATCCTGGAGATGACGACGACATTGTCGTAACCTAGCTCATAATAGGAACAGGGTTGCTCCTGCTTGTGGTCTCAGTTGCTCCAAAAGGTACTGCTTATGCGAAGAGAGCATCGAATCACGAAGTCGGAAGAGGAATCTTAGCTTAGAGTTACTATTTCCCTTTTTGAGTTCTTGTGCTTTTTGTGGATTCAGAGTTCAGATTATTTGTTTATCAGATTATGTTGGAGAATTGACTAATAATCTGTCTTCCTTGAATTTTTAGGATTAAAGCATGGGGTCGCAAAAGCGATCGAAAAATAAAAGATATAGCGACAGTGAATCAGAAGAGTTTGATGATTTTGAAAATGGGAAGCTGATGGTCAGTTGGGCATTGATTTTTGATTACATGCTGTGTAGGTGATGATATCATGATCTTATACTCTAAGGATTGATGATGCAGATGGAAGAGGAAGAAAATTTTGATGATGATGATGTCGAAGAAGAAGAAGAAGACGATGGTGATGCTGAGAGTGAGACTGATGGAGAGGAAGAAATTCAGAATGATAGCCATGAAGATGCTGATATGGAAGACCTTGAGAAAGAGTATACTCATCTTCGTGACCAAGAGCAGTAAGAATTTCTCAGCTTTTTACAGCCTTTTTTTCCACTGAAATATGGATTGCAAACATAATTTGATATATCTTGTCAACATATTTCTTCTTTCAGAGATATATTGAAGAATCTCAAACGCTATAAGGATGAGGATGTTCTTAAAGGTCAAGCAGTGAGGAACCAAAAGGTATAACGTTTTTGTTTAGTTATGCACGAGCTTTTGTTTTTTGATTTTTTTTTAGTTTTTTGCTAAATGCTCCATTTTTAGTTCATACTGTCATCATTAATAATGCGTTACTCACTTTTTCGATCTGATCGGTTTGTTTTCTGTTGGAACACTCTCTTACTCATTCTTAAAGGCTCTCTGGGACAAAACTCTTGAGTTTAGATTCTTACTTCAGAAAGCATTTTCAAGTTCAAATAGATTGCCACAGGCAAGCTTTTTGCTGTAAATTTATTTATGTTTTTGTTGAATAGGACTTCTAAAGCATAAAGATCTATTTAATTTTGAGTCATTTACTGCAGGAACCAGTTAGGTCTTCATTTTGTGATTTAGATGAAGGAGTTGGTACAACTTATGCTGATGTGATTGCCTCATCCAAGAAGACATTGGAATCTATATTGGAATTGCAGGAGGTATTTTTGTTACCAAGAATAAACAATTGTGCTTCCTCATTGTTGTGTATTACTCTGTCACAAAGTGTTTTCTTGATTTACAGCTTTTTTTTCTCGTTACTTTTCAGGCTTTGCTAGAGAAGAATCCATCTGTTTCTCAATCTTCCAATGGTATTTACAAAACTTGTCTACATTTGGACATTCTACTGAGTGCTCATGGAATTGTTGATTTAATTTTAGCAGATGTGCTGTGGATACCCTTTGTTATTTAATGGAAATTTTTGTCATACTTATTTATTGGTGATTTGAAATTGAAATTGTCATACTGCTGGTCCATAATTTAGAATTATTTTGCCTTGTCATGCCTGTCTGAATGAAGTCCTGCATCATGGAACAGGAAATTAGTGGGTTTGATCATCCTTCCAATACTCTGTGCTAGACAGATGCTCATTTATTTTTCCATGAAATTCTGAAATTTCCACATATCTTTATTGACTTTATTAGTTGAGTTTTTGTATTTTAAGTTGGATACAAAACTACAAATGGAGTCTCTTTTATTCGTCCCTTGTTGTAGTTTCATGATGAAAAGATGATTCTTGAGTTAAATTTTTTATCATTCAAGTCCATACATACCTGTCCAAATAACATTACACACTTTCAAATGGAGAAGAATTTTCTTTTCGTGGTTCCGTATGATTTTCTTTTTGTTTTTGTTCTCTTCTCAAGGTAATTCTGGACACTCTGCAAAGAAGCATTCAAAAGATTCTAAGAACTCAGAAGTGGAAAGTGATGAAGAATGGTCACAAATTTCTGAAATGCACAGGAGGTATTTCATTCATCTATGCTTTATTCTTGTTTATCTTTCATTCTGTCAGTAAAAGAGGTTTCTATTTTTCTTCGAATTCCACTTTGGTGATTTGTGGGGAAACCTTCCCCTTAATTACAAGGAGGCTGGCAATCCATGTATCTTTTAGGAAGCACATCATTTTGTAGTTCTTCTTGGTGTTTTTATTTCTTCATGTGTGAAACCAGTGGTCTTACTGAGAATTATTGGTTGGTCATGGTCTGTCTTACTCGTCCAACTGACAAGTTCTACTTTTTTTTAACGCTCATGAAATGAAACCTATTATCTATATTAAAATGCTAAACTGAATCTGCCTTGTAATTTTCAGATGCTGCCATATTTTCATTTGAATGTCTGTTGCATACAATAACAACTAAGCCTTTGTCCCAAAGTATTTGGGTTTAGCTGTATGAATCTTTTGTTTCAAATATCTGCTCTGAAAAATTAATATATGCTGCCATATTTTCATTTGAATGTCTGCTGTATGCATAAAATATATGCTCTGCATTTGCCATTGAGGGATTAGATAGTAATTCAATAATAAATGTTGGGGACTACATAATATCTTAAATGTGAATGACCAAATGGTCAAATATTACAAGGTATTTAACCCGTAAATGTTCATATGAAAAAAATTTGATATATGTGGGGGTACAAAACTTTTATCTTGCAGAATAGCTCCTTTTAGAGACAAATCAATTGATAAATGGCAAAGAAAGGCACAGGTGACTACTGGTGCTGCTGCTCTTAAGGGAAAATTTCAGGCTTTTAATCAGGTTTGGCTTTGTACCCAACTAAAGATGCATTTGCCACTGATTGATAATGGTACTCACTGGATCTTCCTGTTCCAACCACAGAACATAAGTGAACAAGTTGCTTCTTATATGAGGGATCCAAGCAGAATGCTGAAGCAAATGCAACAAAATAGATCAACAATCAGCGTATTTGGAACTGTTAAGTCAATTTACACTTCTTTCAAGTTTAGTTTCAGAAACAATGCAAAACTCAAATGATATAAGGAGTTGGGGAGTCCCCTCCCTTCTCTGTCTTTCTTCAAAAAGAAAAAAATACTGATTACCAGCATTACATATGGTCAGGTTGTTGAGCCGCTTGGAGATACCAATGGAGAGGTAATTCATCATCTGTGCTCATATAGCTGAACTAAATAATCCAATTAATATTTTATCTTGGGTTTTGTAAAGGGTAACAAGTCCCACCATGTAAAGGTATGCATGAGCTTGAAGCAAGGTGTAGGATGAGGGCAGTGCCTGCCTAGTACTGAGAGTATTAGAATATTAATGCCTGCATATATGTGCTTTTCGTGCAATTTTTTTTTTCTCTTTCTTGCATAAGTTTCCATTTGTTTATGATGTTTCACATTTTGCGTATTAAATATGGTATTCCAATGGAAAAAGAAATGTAAATTATTTAATTATTTTCTCTACCGATCACCATCACTATTACTTTTGGACATCGCATTGAAGTTAGATTTCTGTCAATCTAAAAAGATCTTTTAATCTGATTAGGTAGCAAGGCGCGATGGTGACCCTGAACTTCTTGATGATACGGAATTTTATCAGCAATTACTGAAGGAATTTTTTGAGTCAATTGACCCTCAATCCTCTGGTTAGTGCTTGCACAACACAAATTTTAATCTTTCTGTGTATGCACAGGCTGGATATGCAGTTTGACTACTCAAATTTCAATCTTATTATCTTGGAAAGAATCCATGATGTTAAGGTTGACAATTGTTGGCTTCTCAATGAACATTTCCAAGCATAATTGTTTAAGGATTTTAGGCGGTTTCATTCATGAACTTATGTTGAACCCTTTATGCATTTAATTTAAACCCTGTGAATTGATCCGAGTCTTACTTGTTTCCTTAGAGACTGCTTTCTATGCTCTGAAAAGATTGCAAAATAAGAAGAGAAAGATCGTTGATCGCAGAGCCTCAAAGAGTCGTAAGATCAGGTATATATGTATTTGGCCATGCAAATAGCTTTTAGTCACTATCTTGTTTACTTTTGGTCATTCATTTTTAAGCTAGTAGGTTCTATGCATTTATTATTTTCATTCTAAACTATTTTCTTATAGGTACAATGTCCATGAGAAGATCGTAAATTTCATGGCTCCTCAACCCATGAACATTCCTCCTATGGCCCCCAAATTATTTGAGAATTTGTTTGGACTCGAGACCCAACGACATGCATCAGCAGTTTAATGGTCACAATGGGGAAGAACAATTGATGCAGTTACTATTCTCATGATAGTCATTTTATGACGGTTCAAATTTTAAAGCAAGTATACTTCTTTAAAGCAGAATCAACCTTTTTTCATTTTAGTAATCTCGTAAAGCACCACACGCAGGAGATGCATGCATTCGACCATTAAGTTGTATTCTGACGTCCGTGCACGTAAAAATTGAAACCTGAACCGCCATTCTGCTACCTGGATTTGTTTTCCCTTACCTTTATACATTGATCACCTGGACTATCAGTTGTTTAGCTTAGGATCTCGCTCTTAGATTTCATCTACCATTTAAATCTGTAGAAGATTCATTACGAATTCCCTGGTAAATTAAAGTTCAAGGCATTGAAAGAAATCTAATCCATAATCCCGAGGTGTTTGTGATCCAAATATTGAATTTCTTCTATTGGACATTCATGTCTACAGAGAAAAGGATTTTGAAACTTCAATTTAACTCTCCCAACATCAACCATTACAATACCGGAGAATAGTTCAATTACGCACTAATATTAAGGAACCTGGATGCTAAGTAAGCACTAAGAGGTCTTGTACATCATTCTGGCAACAAGCATTATGGGTCTTCCAACTACATGGCTTATCTTTATATCAACATTGGTGGAATAAAAATATTGAGAGACTAGTTGTTGAGGAGAAATTGTGCCAATCATAAACTTCTTGACCTTCCAGCTTTCATTATCTCTGGAAACTGAGAAAAAGATGTGCAAATGAGGAGAGGATGCAAAGAAGATAACATCGCAAGCAGCTTTAAGAGTCAACTTATCATGCAAAGGCCCGAAAGAATGGACCTCATCCATCCAAATTCAGTATAGCTATTAGTTCAGCAAGAGTAACGAAGAGGGAAAAGGAACAAAAATGAAAACAGAAGAACAATGAGCTTGATACAAGGTTAGCTTTTCAATAAATGTTAGTATCAATATGTTACACAAACCCATAAGACAATTAACTTTCTGTAATCAGACCTAAAACCGACACCAACAAATTCACAAAAAAGGAAGTTATGTTCAACACCTTGAAGAACATATTATAATAAAGGCTGGAGTACTCACTATGACAGTTGAGGTTGAGCACCAGCTTGTTGTACCAACTGAGAATAAATGTATTCATCCACTCTCTGCTTTGCCAATGCAACCTGTCACATATTCACCAATTCAAAGATAAATAAACAAATATAAAAGTAAAAGAGAAACCTCGAATAATTTCACCTTAAAACCCAACTGCACTCAACCGACACCAAATAATCTGAAGAATTTTATTGACAAACTTTTAGAAAACACACACTCTCCCTCCCCCCCCACACCTTAATCTAGCAGTGCAGGTATTTTGCAGAGCCTTTTATGACAAAGTTCTCAGTTGATGATTGCCAACGTCCAAGCAATAAGGGATAATGTTAATTTTAATGTTTGAACTCGCCAATTTTTTTTATTTTGGTGTTTGAACGGAAAATTGTGAAAATTGAGTGTCTGAACTTGCAATTTTTTCTATTTTGGTGCCTCTCACTGATATGGCTTATTGAAAAATCTAGTGAAACTTAATAGGGCCCACAAACGTTTACGTAGCAGCCAAAGTGGATAGACTAATTTAACATATAGGATGCTAGCATGGCAAAAGGCACAAAATATCCCATTTGCCTCTGCTTATTATTGCCCCAAACAACAAAGCAACACTTCCCTCTAACTTAACTTAAATCACGATTCTATCACTCATCCCCTCTCTTTCTGCATAATTTTATTCAAAAACTTATAAAAATCTAATAAAAGTTGTTTTCATGGTCAGCATGATAGATATGGTGCTGCCACCACCACACTAGTACAACCAATTCGTTGCATAAAATCTAGTTATCTCATGTTTCAATTCCAAATCCCAAAGCTCATTGAAATCTCCAATCTTTGCCCTTTCCATTGCCAGTTTCTCAATAAAGTTCACAAATCCTCTCATAACCATGCCATTCTCTAATCCACGACCTTTTTACCTTCCACTATATTTTGTGTGCCAACATGGAGCCAAAAATAATTATAGACAAAACCCAGATGAGAAATTGGTCTAGGGAAATGAGATCTCAAGGAAAGACCATAGCTTTAGTATCGACTATGGGTTATCTTCATCATGGCCACTTATCACTCGTTGAAGAAGCTAGCAAGCTTGCCAATGTAATTGTAGTATCAATCTATTTAAACCTAGGTCAGTTTTCTCTTTCTAAAGATCACTCTACATACCCTTTAACGACGATATGATGAAGCTTATGTTTGTTCCTAGTGGGGTTAATGCGGTTTTCTATCCCCAAAATCTATATGATTATAAAATTGATAGGAAAACGAGAATTATATTGTTAATTTCAGAGATACTAGAGATAATTGCAAAAGGGTTATGTCTTGTGTGAAGGAAAAGGGGTTAGGGCATGAAACATGGGTGAGAATGGAGAGATTGGAGAAGGTTTATGCAGGAAGAGCAACGGAGAAAGCAAGAGGAGGGGCTGAGAAATGGAATTGTGATTTACGCTAGGTTAAATGGGGTGTTGGTTTGTTGTTTGGGACAATGATAAGTAAGGGTAAATGAGACATTTTACGCCTTTTGCCACGCTGACATCCTACGTGTCAAATTAGTCAGTCCATGTTGATGGCCACGTATGCATTTGAGGGTTCCATTGAGTGCTATTAGATTTTTCGATAGGTCATATCAGCAAAAGACACCAAAATAGAAAAAATTATAAATTCAAGATACTTCATTGTCACAGTTTTTCGTTCAGACACTAAAATAGAAAAATTTGAAATTTGACAAATTGAGGCGCTAATATTAATATTATCTAGGTAGAAACCAACATTGACACCATACATTCCAATGGGTCACTCCATCGATTTTACTTATTTCCTTCAACAAAAAAGCACTAGTAATTCTTATGAACGAGCCCTTGAAAATAGAGTACTGTACTGTACCTGTTGAGCAGTGCCAGCAAATTGTATTTGCCTATGTTCTCGTTCGCCTTTTCCGCCATAAACCTAAAAATGCAAACAAGGCATTTGATAATCCAGAACTGATAAAATTCCACGAACACCTTTATCTAAATCAGACAAGCACTTTAATATGTGACTTTATGACACTTCGAGTGCTGCATGGCAAGTGGCAACAAATTAACGTAGCAGTTAAAGCTTAAGAACTGATGACCCACACCTTAATCATTGCTCCAGATTCATTTCTGATCCTTGATATGTTGGAGCCGCATCTGCCAATCAAGCCACCAATCAATGTCTCCGAGACCATCATCTCCAAAGTTACATAATCAGCTGCAAGATTGGTTGTCCTAAAGATGATGTGGTTATAACACAAAATATTAAAACTTGATACAGCCACATAACGTAGCAGTTGTAAGAGAGGATTGTTCTAAAGATGAAACATTGAATAACCTGAAGTTGGGTCCACATACGGTTGAGTGGGTCGTATCGTGCTATAGTGGTATGTTGGACTGATAGAAATCACCTGTCTTGGTGGGTTTTCCCTGAAACACATGAAATTGAAGCATAAGAATACCATTTTTTTCCAACAAATATAAGAACAAACATCAATGAAAAAAAAAAAAAAAAGAGCACACAACACCTACTTGAGTTGACAACCTATGTCTTCTAGAGCCTTCAGCACAACAGGCACATCCCCGGAAATCTACATTTAACACAGATTTCAATAATATTCCTTCTAGTAGCATTATAAAGCTGCTTTAAATTAGCCAGGCTTAACCATGCATAAAAGAAATTAAATTGCTGATTACTAGCTAACCTGCACAACCCTATCGGATTCATGAGCAGAAGCACACAAAGGCAGCTGATTTGGAGCCAGTACAGTGATAGTGGCCCCAGATGAATTCCTCAATTTCTCAATGTTTTGACCAGATACCCCTATCAAATAACCCGCTTGTGAACCTGCTATCAAGAGCCTTATAGTGTTTGCAGCCACATGTCCTGCACCAACTAATTTTGATGCTTCCACTGGACTATCATCTTCCTGTATATATACATTCAAAAATAACGCCAAAATCAAATTTCTAATCTAATCCATCGTATGCTATATAATTTGGTAATTATAGCAGGTACGTGCCACTTAGACGATTGAGGTAATCTTTCCAATCTCACCTTGAGAATCAAAGAGGCTATTTGCTTGAGGGCATTCTCGGCGTCAGATAAAGCATTATCACTCTCTTTCGAGCTTATGATGATGACACGCTCTTCATGTCGCTGCATAAATAACAAAAGAACCGCATTTCTTTAATCTTTGGTAAAAAAGAAAATCCTAATTTGTAACCCTAAATGAATAAGTTGCAATGGAAAATCGAAGAGTACCGCAATAGCATCAGCGATTTTGATGGTGGCTTTGGTTTCTTCTCGAATCTTTTGTATACGACACCCTTCCTTCCCAATAACTTTCCCGATCTGCCTCGACGGCACTACGATCCTAAATATAACGTCTTGCGCTCTGGGCCGTTTTGGAGCCGATCCTTCTATCTCATCTGCTGAAGCCCACGCACCGTCAAAATCGTCACGGCCGCGTTTCGTCGTAGCGTAAAATTCCGGTTGGGGCATCGTCATCGGTGGAGGGGGTGGGTTTATCGGAACCTCGCCGGGCTGGGCCATCATTGTGGACGTTGTCTGGGGATAGTATTGCGTGTAAGGGTAAGGGAAATACATGAGGCTAGAAGAGAAAAATTGAGCGAAATGTCAAAATTTGCGAAACCAATCTCGAAGTCGAGGGCTTTATGTCGCTTTGAAGATCACTTATCTACGTGTGAATTTGCAATTATGCCCTTACAGCAAGTGCTACTATACTAGGCAATTGGACTTCCATGTCAAAGTTAAAACCCTAAAACGAGAAGTACACCTGACCATGGCCATCTCGAGAGCTTTCTGTACGACGCTATGCCGGCACTTCAGTTCTCCTCCAAGAGTCTCAAAAATTCCGTGGAAGTACAAGCAGCAAGTAATCCGTGAAGCCCAGCAAGCTCTCACTGACTACCTCCACTCCACGAGGTCACTGCCTTACGTCTTCGCAGAGCACATTAGTAAGAATTCTCTTATCTCTCTTTCCAATCTGATTGCCAACGTTGACTTCTCGGTCTCCGATTTTTCAAAGTCCGTGCGGAAGTTTCTCAGTTACCATCCCATAAACGAATTCGAATTCTTTTATGAAAGCATTGGGATTGATTATAATGAAGTTCACTTGTTTTTGCCCACAAAAAAGTTTTTCTTTTCTGAGGATGAGAGTGCATTGAATGCGGCTTGTACGCTTGCTGGGTTTGGGTTTCCGTGGAACAAGTTGGGCAAATTGTGTAAGGAGGATAGTTCTATTTTTAGCCGGGGTTCTGAGGAGTTAACGTCTAGGCTTAATAGGTTTAAAGAACATGGATTTGGTAATAATCCAATTATTGGTATTTGTCTGGCCTTTCCTTACACTCTGAGTGGTGACTTGAGCGAGGAAATTGATGCCTTATTTGATGACTTGAAAAGTTTCTTCTTCGATTATGGCACGGCTAGTTGCGTTGAAGCAAATGTGGATGCTTGGCATGAGATGTGTATCAAACTTCGGGTGTTCTATGATTTGGGTTTTGGAAAGGGGAAGCTGGGGGATTTGTTCGGTAAGAGTAAAAATGTTTTTGTTGATTACCCAGTAGAGGTTTTGGTCCAAAAGATTAAGTATTTTTCTAGATTTGGGGTTGGAAAAGAAGCTGTTGGTTTGTTGCTACTTCAAAGACCAGAAATATTGAATTTTGATTTGGTGACACCTTTAGTTTCAGTCAAGGGATTACTGAAACATTTTGGGTTTACTGATAATAAGTTAGAAGTTATTTGCCAACATTATCCTCACGTATTGGGGAGAAATAAAATGGCCAATTTACCGAACGTGATGAAAGCTATGGATTTGCATGCTTGGTTTTTTGACAAGCTCAAGGATGGAGATCCTCAATTATTAGCTAGTTATGATATGAGATATCCTGATGAAGATTTGGATAGAGAATTTACCGATATCTTGGAGAGAATTCGAGTCTCTAGAACCCACAATCATACAATGTGCAAGTTGGATTTTGTGCATGGAATTGGGTTTGGAGAAAATGCTATAACAGCCAAGGTCTTAACTCATTTGCATGGTACTAGTACTGAATTACAGGAGCGATTTGATTGCCTTCTTCGTTCAGGGATTTCATTCTCAAAGCTCTGTATGATGATAAGTACCACGCCGAAGATCCTAAACCAAAAAGCAGAAATACTAGAACAGAAAATGAATTTCCTGTGCCAGGAAATGAGCTCCTCGTTGGAGTACCTGTATATTTTTCCTGCATATCTGTGTTATAACTTGGAGAATCGAATTAAACCCAGGTATAGATTCCATATGTGGCTTAAAGAAAAGGGTTTTTGTGTGCAGAATTACTCTATTTCAAGTATTGTAGCAACTAGTGAAAAGAATTTTATGGCTCGCATATATGGAATTCATCCTGCTGCTCTAAAACATTGGTTTGAGCGTTTCTCATTATAAAGCACACGCTAATGAATGAAGTTCCACAAATACCGCAATTTAGTCACTGCAGCATGCGAGCACTTTGGTTCTTGGTGTATGGTGTGGGCTGTGGATTTATTTTCTCATTAATTATTGAATCTGTGTATAGAAATTTGTTGTTTTAACTTCCTAAACTGACATATCTTAATCGTATCTTTACTTCTCAATTGCTGGGTCTGCATCATATGTTTTCCTTAGATCCTGGTTCCTAGCCTTTGCTTCATACTGAATTTAACAGCTTGCCAACTTATAAATTGAGCTACAAAGGTGCAACCTTTAGAAAATGTTCAGCAGTTAGATGTTTTAATTGAAAATGGTGAAAACTACTTCATTCAGGTAAGTTTTGTTTCCTGACTCAAAAAGAATTGTAATTCATATTCATTCATTTGTTAGTACTTAGTAATGACTAGTGATATTTTACCTACAATTTATTATTATTATTATTTTTTGTGGCTCTGCAGCACATTTATAGAAAGTTGGAGTTCATTTATAACAATCATGAAAATATCCATTATTCTACAATGTTTTTGGATCTTTAGTTTAGAAATAATCTTATCTTGTGTTTAGAACATGAGGGTTTATTACAATTTAGGCATTCTATAACTTTTTGCACGTAGGTGATGGGAGGACTCTGTGTTGGCTGTGTCATAGGCTTAAAACGATACACTTCTCATTTGTTGAGATCTGGAAAATGATAATTACTTTTTCTGTGATGGCAAATGAATGTTGTAGAGTTGGTAGATGGCTTCATTGTAATGAGAGGTGAAAGCAATGTGTGAAGAATGCTTGAAAAACTGTTGAGTTTTTTCTTGGATGAATGCTGTGTTATGACGCATCATATGTGACCATAAGCAAATAATTATTATGGATGTCTGAACTTAAAGTTCTGTGTTTTGATGTTGCGACTAGTTTGTTGGCCAATCTTGTCTGAGTAATGGATTTGGGGGAAAAAAAGAAAAAAAAAACAGTTCGAACATTGTGAAGGCTGGGAAATTGATGAGGGTAAGAATCGAACTCTGATCTCCAGTATCTTGTTACTACTACTGCTAATATTCTAATAATTCCTTGTTGCTATTAGATGTTTACCGCTAAAATTGCTAATCATTGACAGGTTGACTAATGCGACAATGCCTTTCACAGTTTCAGTTCCTCTAGAGCATAAGTGCACTAGAGGATGCATTGAAATTAAGTCAGAAACATAATAAGCAATGCCAAGGAAAACTTACAGCTCGCATCTCTCAGGCTTCATTCCACCCTCTCCTCACCTATTCAAAAAATGTGGGAAACAAAAGCACAGAAAGCTCTCAGCCATATGGTTCTGATGTTGCAAGCGAAGTCTCTGACTCGGAATTTTACCCTACATAAAGAAAATGCTATATACAATTTTCAGTTTCTGCCCTACATTGGCGTTGGCAGAGGTGATGAGTGACAGCTTTTCATGCTAATCCATGACCACGCAGCTTTTCTGGTCTGCAGATTATAGTATATATCGAATCAGGTATTTCTATTGATTTATCAAAATTGTTTCTGCAAACAAAGAAACAGAAATTGATTATGTGGGCCCTGTTTATGCCCTCATGCATGGGTCATTTGCAACTTAAACCTTGTTCTGCAGAAGTTCCATTTTCAAATGTAATAGTGTATTTACTAGCATTTGCAATTGCAATTGCAAGTCTGTCTTGTCTGGCCATTTGGCATATAAGGAGTAAGCTATGGTCGCATATGGCAATTGGACCCCTATTACTGACAAGCGACCGGGAAAAATAGACCTCATTGAATTGCTATATCTCAATTAAGGTTGTTGGGGTTTAACTTTTAATAGACCATAGTATTGATTCAGAGTGGTTTTTATTGGTCTAAAGTAGACTTAGAGTGCAGACAAAATGATGACAGAGGAAAAATATATCCCTAGTGTTTTCCATATACACGTGGCAATGCGATGATGTAGACCATATGAAGATTGGTAGGCAGTGAGTAAAAACAGAAACCACATATATGTCCCAGGTGTGTTTGTTCCACGTTTATATTTGGTCTGCGTGCATGTAGCACACGTGCTGAAAAAGTAATTTCTTTTATTTTGTATTTAAACTGCAATATTAATTTGCAGGGCATAATATCCAAATTTAGGTGTTTCGGCATAGGACTTGTGAGATTCTCAATCATACCTATAACCCTTTTTTTTTGTGTATCTGATTTGGATTTGTGGTAATATTTTACCATAACACTTGTCTTTAGACAATTATGACATTTGCTTTTCCATAATGTAAATTTAGCTTGCTATTCACAATTTTTAATGTAATTTTTCATTGATTTGATCAGTTAAAATGTTATTTTTATTATTTATAGTGTTCGGTAGCAGCGTTAATGTTTGATGAGATGATAGGAGGTCAATGTGAATTTATATTGATAGCGTGAAATAATAAAATAATGATCTTATTGAAAAATAATGTATTTAATTAATAATATATACTTCTTCTTATAATATAATATCGACAAACGAATCAAACAACAAACCAAGTAAGGCACTGCTTTGACCAAATGTTTTTTAATTGCTACTAAATAATGTCACTTATTGATAGAGTTATTTATTGCGTGTTTGAGTGTATCCAAATTACATTACATACAATTTACTGCATAGGCAGCACCATTTATAATTTTTTTTATTTGATATTTTCTTTTTTTTTTATCAATACTTTAATTCATTCCTACTAACAAAAACTTAGTGCTCTCCATCCCTTCTCTACGTATCTGCACTAAAGTTTATTTTAATCAATTATTTTTATTTTTTCTAAAATTGCGATTTAATGAAGGAAGTAACGATATATTTCATAGAAATGAATAAAAAATTACAAAACATACCAATAATATGTAGTAATTTTCCTCAGATAGCTGCAATATCGCATTCAGTCTAACTCATATAAAAAAAAAATCCAATTTAAAGTTGAACTGGCAAACCCAATGTAAATTCTCAAAAAAAAAAAAAAAAATTAAAACCCAATGTGGTTTGTAATAATCGTTAGATTATTACAAACCACATTGCCAACCCTGCCGAATCCCTAACCGCTCTCTGGCAATGCAGGAAATAAAAATCCACATCGAGGGCAACATCGTCACACTGGAAAAAACAAATGGCTCTTTGTTTTGATTCAATTCCATTTCCTGGAGCACTACAAGTAACTGCTGCTCGGCTCTTCCTACGCACACAAGCACATGCTCGCTCTCCTCTTCTCCAATTCCTCTCTCTTTCTTCCTTCCTTCCTCTCTTCGAAAATTTTCACTCTTTGGCTCTTCATTTTCCTTTCTGTATCTCTTTCCTTTCAATTCTCTCCAGTTTCTAGAATTAAGTTTGCTCCATTGCAGCTCTTTAGCCAATCAATATCAGTTCTTGTTTTTGTTCAAGTCCTTTCGTTCTTTCTGTCAGTACAAGGGCTCGATTTTACTCCATTGAGGCTTCTAACGGGATCAAAAGGCAGAGAAACCTTTCTCTCTTCCCATCCAACAATGGTGTTTCGTTCATTTGCCAGAACAAAGAAGTCTCAGCGTACAGACACTAGCAACCTCACCGGCATGGCTTCTTCAACTCTTAAACCTCACCAGCCTCTCCATAACTTCTCCTTACCGGACCTGAAATGGTCCATAAACCACCACACTAACAGCCACCGCTTTCGCAAGCCTGCTTCCGATTCCTCTTACAAATTCCCTCACTGTGACACTTCAGAGTCCAATGGAAATCCGTTATTTGACGCCGCCAAAATTCGCAACTCGGAGGTCTATCCCATTCGCAAGCCTGCTTCCCATTCCTCTTACAAATCCCCTCACTGTGACACCTCAGAGTCCAATGGGAATCCGGTGTTTCACGTTGCCAAAATTGGCAACTCGGAGGCGTATCCCATTCGCAAGCCTGCTTCTCATTCCTCTTATAAATCCCCTCACAGTGACACCTCAGAGTCCAATGGGAATCCGCTACTTCACGCTGCCAAAATTGGCAACTCGGAGGCGTATCCCATTCACAAGCGTGCTTCCCATTCCTCTTACAAATCCCCTCACTGTGACACCTCAGAGTCCAATGTGAATCCGGTATTTGACGCTGCCAAAGTTGGCAACTCGGAGGCGTATCCCATTCGCAAGCCTGCTTCTCATTCCTCTTACAAATCCCCTCACTGTGACACCTCAAAGTCCAATGGGAATCCGGTACTTAACGCTGCTGAAATTGGCAACTCGGAGGCGTATCCCATTCGGAGGACTGAGAAACCTGAGAAAAAATCGGGGCTCTCTGATATTGCGGTTGACAATTCTGACAAGAAATCCAAAATCTTTATTCGCATCAAGACTAAGAGCAGCAAGTGTGCTGATGATGTTGCGAATGCGGGGGATCAGACATCGGTCGTGGATGATGCGGAGGAAACTCTGACGAAGACATGGAATCTGAGGCCTAGAAGAGCTGTGACTAAGGCTTCCAATGTAAATGGAGGCGTACTGAAGATTGGTGGAGCTGCCGCACCAGAAACCAAAGCTCAGGAAACAAGCCGCCCTGAATTGATTGGGTCGCGGAATGCTAACGGTGCTAAGGTGGGTGAGAAGAAAGGGAAGGGTAAGGAGAAGGTGGAGAAGGTACAGTTCTCAATCCCGCTTACCAAAGCGGAAATTGAAGAGGATATCTATGCTTTGACCGGGTCAAAGCCTGCAAGGAGGCCGAAGAAGAGAGCTAAACATGTGCAGAAACAACTTGATGCAAGTCGAATTCCCTTGTTTCTAATTCATTCTCTAGTTTCTACTTTCTTTTCTTTGTTTTGGTTTCCTGTAACTTTATAATAATTATCCCTAAAATTAATAAATTTTCGAGCAGCTAACACATCAATTATTTTATGATGGTTTTGCAGTGCCTTTTTCCTGGATTGTGGCTGTCCTCGATTACTCCTGATGCATACAGAGTTTCTGAACCACATCTGAAGGTCTGATGTTGATCTTTACGGATTATCAAACTTTCTTTATTTTTTGTTGATAGATGGGCAAGCCAATAAGACTGATAAAAATTGGGTAAACGTTGTTTTTGTTGCTAAATGTTGAGAAACTTATTCTTTATGAAGCTTACTTCTGACCAAGGCGAGATAAAAAGTGGACGAACAGCATCAAAGAAGAGAAAGTATCTCACTTGATTGGATTGGTTTTAAGTAATTACAAGCATATGATTATGGCATTTTTATTTTCACTATATTTCATTACAAGTTGATTCTTTTATTTATGCTTTTTATTTAAGCTTAGCATGATGACACTCTGCTGCTCGTACAGGGCTAGGTGATTCATTCATGTAAACTGGGAAACTCGGTGGTGAATGACTGCCAAACTTTTTGACAACAGCTGAAAATGTAACAAAGTTTGAGCCTGTAAGGACGAAAGGGTAACAAATGTATCTTGTTTCTGTGCCTTTTCTCTATACAAGGAGCTCATTGCAAATTAGAAGGGTTAATGTTATAGTTCATCTTTCAAGTCGCTGCCGGTGTACATAATAACTATCAATCTAATGAGCTTTAATAATTTCAGCCTTTATGTTTTGAATATCCGTGAAATGAAATGCTTCTGTTGAGCTTTGTTTTGCGTGATAGTTCATGAGAAGTTTCTTGTTAGCCAATATACTGAAATATCTTTTGTATCCCAAGTAATTGGTGTATGATGTTGTGATTGACATCCACGTTTCATATCACCATTATCTTTATTTCCGAATATGCATTTATTCAAGCCAAAAGGAGAAAAATGATAAGTTAGATTACGGATTCTTAAATCATTCTAAGATAAGTGAGATTCTTTGACTTCCACGTTTTGTGCATCTGCATTGTTTTTTTTCTGATATGCGTTTAGTAGTGCTAAAAGGAGAAAAAGGAAAAAGTTAGATTTTCGGTTCTTAACCAATTAAGATAATGTGATCCTTTGATAAATTAAATGTGTATTTGTCGTTATTCGCGGACTGCATGAGCCATGCACGTCATTGTCGTTATTCGCGGACTGCATGAGCCATGCACGTCATTGTCGTTATTTGAGGACTGCATGAGCCATGCACGCCATTGTCATTATTTAGAGCATGCGTGATCTTTTGAGGCATTGCTATTCAAAGTAAGACACATGCCTTTTGCAAATTGAGTTGGTTATTTATTAGATTTGCGAGCTGAGTTGTTTTTGGCAAATAGGCATTGCATACCGTTATCAAATTGGACAACTGTTTATCTTCTAATGGATTACAATTGTTACAATATCATCCGGATCATTATTAATGTCTGTGAATAGTGCACACTCAGAATTCAGTGCTTTAATGTCAAACAGTTACCTACTAAGGCATGACAGCATGAGGATCTTACTGGCAAGTGTCTGATGTAGTTTTTGAGCCCTCATTTTAACCGTTTTCTACTTTTTAGCGTATTTGATTGTTATTTGTAGGTAGATATTAAGAACTGCTACTCCAGTTCCTTTATGGTAATTAACAGCACTGCATCCTGTTTAATGAATGCTTGAGCAGAAAATATGAACAAGCTGAAATACATGTTACATATGTACTGTGCACACCCAATTTAGGTGCCATACAAAGTATATTATATACTTATTATTTCAGTTTTTCTTGTCTTGAAATGTTGTAGAATTAGTGGCCCTTTATCAATTTGATGAAAGTAATATTCTTTGTGAAGTCATGAAATGTTATGCTTGGATGAGTTAAGTTGCTCTAGGCTACTTGTATATCCCTATTTAAAAGTTATATAAGCTGTGTGTGCAAGATTGCTGTTAGCAAGATGTCTGCATACACTGTGATGCAACCAGATCAATCAATTAGTACAAAAGGAATTTTAGTGCAGATTACGGTTTTCACTATTGAATCTGCATCTCAGGGTCGGACAAAACTCATGTAAAGGATTAGAAAATTATTATAAAATTGGTGGAGGGTGTGAATAACAATCATTTAAAGGAAACTTTAATTGATATGTGCTGATTGTTAGTAAACTATAAGAATTAGCCTCAAACTAGTCAATTTAATGATGAGAAAAATGGGAGAATGGAAGTAAGCATGTGAGGCAAGACATGCTTTTTTATGCTCCTTGTGACTTTGGAGTATGCAGAAACTTTTGAAGTTAATTGTTTTGTTATAAATGTTACTGTTAATCTTCTAAATATTTCTGAATTTTTCAGCTTCCTTAATAAGATAATGTATTAGTATTAGGGATGTTAGTATCATTGGCAATTATTTTCCACATCTGAAATCTTAATGTTTTTAGATGTAGTCCTGATGCTTCGCCTTCACTCATGACGTTCATGAAATTATGATCTTTAATTCCAACACATATGTATATGCGCTCAAATGGAATAGGGTTAGTTTGGTTTTACTTTATTACATTCCTTACTTGTTTGACCTGCTAAGCGATGAAAATTGATATTTAAAGTAGTTGAAAGATTTGGAATTTTAGAATTGTCTAGTTTTGTGATTCCTCGCATTGTCTTCTGACCAGATTCTTGCTCTTTTATTTATTATTACTTATTATTGGAAGTTACCTATACTGCTGGTTTTTAGGTGTACAATTCTTTGATTATTGTTATGTGATGTACAGAAGTAAAGTAGCAGCTGTGATGGTAAAACTTTGGCGCTATTCAGCCTAGGGGCGGTGCATAACCGTGAATAAGTGTGCTTTTTGTGCTGGGTGTTCACCTTTTTCTACTTCAAAGCATGCTGAGATAAATCGACGGGATGCAATTTAAGTGCTAGCTGAGAATCGATTCTGTATGAGCTGCTTTGGGCTATCTGGGACAATCTGCTGACGGGAATTCAGGTGCTCAAACTTTCTGCATATATTGATTATTGCTGTTGTTGTTACTATTACTATTATTATTCTTATTATTAATTGCTTTATTAGTATTATCAGTTGTTTGGAGTTGAATTTAGTATCAAATTGCATTGCCATTTTCAGCAGCTGGAATAGGTACTTGGAAGTTGAGGCTGCATGCGATGATATATAGGGATCATATGCTGTTGTCTGGAAAGGATGAACTTAAAAGACGATGCCGATAACTCTTTTGAAACTTTAAATGGGAATTTTTGCTGTATCCTCTTCATAGAGACCTTAGCTGTCACTAAAATTCTCAGTCTTCTTGGAAAAATTATCCAAGGAAAATTTGGATCTCAATAAATTAGCAACTGATTAGTTTGTTAGTACCACTAATGTTGTGATTAGATTACTGTTTGGTTGATTACTAGGGTAAAGTTACATCTGATTTATTACTATATTTCTATTTCTTTCCAGCAGCTTCTCACTCAGTAAAAGCTGGACTGGTGGTTGAGTTTACAGTTTATGTAATTCCTTACGGACAGCAATGCTGATATCGGACACCAGAGTCTTTTGAGGCTACTTCCACTTCCTTATTTTGAAAGCTACGGTAGATTTGATAATAAATGTAAGTTTTAATCTTCAAAATGCTTAAATAACTAAATATTCAATTTAGAGATGCTGGATTCTGTACAGTTATAAATTATAATATTAACATTAAAGGTTTCGCATTCACATTATAGATTAGGTTTGGTTTTGGGATTAGAGAGTTAAATCACACAACAGCAGAAAAAGATTTTAAATTTGTAGTATGGTCCGTTTGTGTTTTCCTTTTGAGAATATAATTAATAATAATAATAATATAGTACGGGAAACAGAGTAAACTTACCTTAAAGAGAACAATTTTATAAGAAAATAAAGAAATGGAAAGCTTACCGTGCGGTAAAATACCAAAATTTTCCTTTATTAATAAGAAAAAACAGAGATTAAACGAGAAATATTAAAAAATATAATTAATTTATCCTTTCATTTTTAAAACTATATCAAAAGCAAAAAAGATATAAAAATTAAACGGAATGAAAATATAAAAAAAAAATATTCTATTTTTAAAAAATATTATCACGTACCAGTTATATTTCCATAAAAATTAGCAAAGGTTCGAGCATCAATTAATGTGTTTCCTAATTCCTAGTCGTGTGTGGATTATGACCCAAAGGTGTGGAATCCTACATCCTATGGGATTTATGCCTATTGCCTAACACTTCCTTGTATAAATTTCATCCTTCCATTCGCAAATTTCAAGTTCACGCAAAATTTAGGATTTGGGATTGCTAAGCAAGAAGAAAAGCCAGACAGAATGATGGCAGACGTATCCTTAGAATCCCCGCACCCTCTGCAGAAATTCTCCTTATTACTCAAATTCCACTTGAGTGACTCTTCCCTCAGCGCCCGCAAAGCTGCCTCAGACAACCACGATGCAGTCACTCCTACGGCGGCGTCATCAGAGTGTGAGAAAGAATTGCCAAGGAATTGGAATTTGAGGCCCAAAAGAGTGACATGCAAGAAAACTACTGTCAATGAGTCGGAAATTGACCCACCAAAATTAGCGAAAGAGAAAAATAAATCTCCAGACAAGAAGAAGATGACAATTCCCAACTTCTCTATTTCACTCACGAAAGAGGAGATTGAAATGGACTTATTGACCATGGTCGGACCCAAGTCAGTTAGGAGACCCAAGAAGAAGAGAAGCAAAACTGTTCAAAGAGAGCTCGATTGCGTATTTCCAGGTCTGGGTTTGTCTTCAATAACAACTTATTCTTACAGTGTTCGTCAGAGAAAGACTTAATCAAATTCTTCTTTCTCCATCGTCGAGCTCAAATCAACTGATTCTCAATATTGTTCTTCGTTTTAGTACTACCATTGTTTTACTCACTATTCATCAACTAGAATCCGTCATTAAATTTGGAAGCTTTTGTAACGATTAAGTAATTAGCTTACTGTATTCAGTTTCTAGGGTTTCTACAGATGGATAAAAAAGGCTTTAGGATTGTATGTTTCATATGTTTATTGCATTTAACTTCGTTTTATATTCAGGATTTATTATATTTCTCAAGAAAAAGAAAAAAAGGTTCGTTAAAAAAACCACACGAAAGCCTGATCAAGAAACCTTATGAATCATCCAAAAGAGGTTTACAATAATTTCTTTCAAAATTGATTATTTGTTACTCTGTTAGAGGTGTATCCAAAATCTCTGCGATCAATTAAGAATGGTTCGGATCCAATTGGAGAATGGAATAAGATGTACAAATTGAGATACTTCAGATATTCATATGGGTTACATATTTGAAGGTTATTTTTGGAATTATGTTTAGAATTTTTTTTAATTTTTTAATCTAATTAAATTATTTAAAATTACAGATTCATCCATTTTTTAAGTGATTTCGAATTCAAACAGAGAGAGAGAGCGCTATTGGCTCGTGTTGGTTACCCTAATGATTAATATAGATACATAGAAAACGAAAGAAAGACCCACGTGGGAGCTTTAAAATACAAACGGAGGCCCATCGAACACACACGACGCGATTAAAGTTTCAGCTGAACCAATTTAAAACATTGGCGAAGGCCCAACGCATGGATCCATTTTTTTATGACATAGAAAGAGTCTGCAAACAAAAAACAAGAAATTGGGTCTCAAGGCCAGCGGAGGAAGATGGAGGCGATCGGAAGCGGAGGTGGTGGCGCAAACGGTGATGGGATCCGGTGGGGATGGTGGGCCTTGTTAAGCACTGCCCAGCTCGTTTGGGGCGTCTCATCGTTTCGAAAAGGTTGCGCCGGTGACGGTAGCCTCATGCCGTTTAAAGCCTTTGCGGTTGCTTCACTCTTCGTCGGCTCTGCTGCCTCAGCGTCCTTTGCGGCGCTTAAAGCTTCCGGCATCCATAAGGTCTTGGATTTTCTATGCCTTCAACCTTTTTTTTTTCCTTTTAAAAGGAAGTTAGAATTTTGTATTGACTGGTGAATGCATGAATTTTTTGGACAGGTGGAGGATCTTGTGAAGGTGGGAAAAAATATGAGGACAGGACTTGGAATTCCTCCAAGGGTACGAGAGGAGTAAGTGTTCTTTCTCCATAAAATTTTTGTTAGTTTGGTTGTACTATTAATTGACCCTTCTTTGATATATTACCGTTTGTTCTGCTAGAAAATAACACTCAACTCAGAGTTACAGAATATACTTCACTTGAAGCAGCATCAATAATGTTGAAGAAAGCTCATTTGTTTTAGGTTGAATGGATGTGAATTTTGTATCACCTGAAAGAATAGATAATCTAGTTTTGTGAGATCCTTCTTTTTTTTCCCTTTTTTTTTATTTGTTTCTCAAATCTTCAAATTAAATATCATACCGTTTGGTTAATCCTTTTTCTTGTAACAGGCTTCTTTTAGCCATTGAACATCAAATATGACCTAACTTGAACGAGTCTCTCTCTCTCTCTCTATATATATATATATTGAGTGAAGATCCAGGATCGGTGTTAAATAAACCAAGTAAAAGAAAAAAAAACCCCACAATGATCCAACAGGCCTGCTTCTTGATTCTTACGCAAAATTGATCAGATAGTCAAAATTTCAGACGTCTTCGAAGATAAATTCATTTCCACCAGCTAACACAGGTCAAAAACTGAAACACAATTTATTTATACAAAAAAATTCAGAAATTTTGTTTGATTGTGTTGTTGAAGAGATTGGTCATTGATATGCTTTGCAGTAACTCGGTACACAGCCAGCAACCTTTCTAAGCTTGGGAATATTTTATGCAGGCACTGGGCCAGGGGCTGGCATATAGGACTCGAGAATCAATTGCGATTGGGAAGGTTGCATGATCTGAACAATTAAGTATGTGTACTTCCATTGCTTATCCACCTTGTCTTTAAACATCTCTGCAGAAACTTTCCCAGCTCCATGCGGTCCACGGATATAAAAGTTAACCTACATTCAATTAGGCAAAATGTGAGTTGCACTTCCAAAGAAATATCGTCAGTTTCCATTAGCTATTGTAAATTTCTTTTCCCTCCTTCCTGAAGGGGAGAACTGACTTTTTTTATTTTCCTGCCTTAGATTCTCTCTAAAATGAGAGCAAACATATATATTGCCATAGTGCTGTTTAAGAAGTTACCAGAACATGTTCCACGCCATCTTCATCAGTGTAGACCTTATTGGGGATGCGTTGGCGAGCAGCGCGATTTCGACTTTCTTGACCATAACCTGTAATAGGGGATCCTATCCTCACCCTTACCTGATACACAGAACGAGAACTCTCAACTTCAACCCCAAAATTGAAATAAAAATATCAACCATGGTTGTTGGTAGTACCATGGTACTTTATAGGAAAAATATTATTGCTTTTCACAAACCTGAGCATCATCTTGTACCCTTTTAAGAGCTTTGTTAAAGATTTTGTACCTACAATAGACCACATTTAGTATCATGGCAGAATCACAGAAGAAGTTAAATCTGTAATGCATCTAATTTTTAATTAAAGAAACTAAAGCCTTACTCTTTTGGTTCAAATATCAGTTCCTTGAAAACAGCATAACCTGCAGCAGCTGCAACTCCAAGTCCTGCAAGAATTATAACACTGTAGGATGCCCCCTCAGCAAATGTCACAGGCTTCTCTGGTATATTATATGTAGGAGCATCAAAGGGGTCGTCAACAGTAGATACCTCTTTTCTAGCCTGCCCGCCAAAGTAGAATACAAATAACAAGTTTAGAATATTAGATGACAAACTGAAAGTAAAAATCTTGAAACTGAAAATGCAGCTAATATGTGAAGGGAAAGCAGTGAATATTTTCAAGTCAGAATGATTGAAATGTTTTTATGCTTGAGAACTTATTTCAATTGTCAGACAAAAGAACTTTCATAATTTCCTGTAAAAAGACATTTTGTTTCGCAGTGAATTTTGAACAAGTAAAAGATCTAGGGCCACCTAGAAAGTGACTGGTTTAAAGAAACGTCTGAAATGCACATCTATCGTTTAACAACTTCATTTAATAGTTGATTCAGACATCTGGATCAATCATATAGATAAAATAAAGACAGCACTAACAGGATCAATAATCAACTCACTATGATGTGCAACATAAACATAAGAACAGTGAATTCAAACCTCAGATTCTTTTTTCCCTGTTTGCTTTGAAGCTTTTGATGCAAATGTTCTAGCAAAGCTAGGATTAGTGGTGCTTGTTCCATGGATTTTCATTGTTAGGGATTCTGAACCAAGACCAACTATGCATTCGTTACCATGGCACCCCCCACAGAGAACTGCTTTTCCTGCCAAACGCTATTGTCAGAAATAATTTGTGAAAAGAGAAACATTTTTAGGCACAATTCTACTCTCTAACTACCTCAGCAAAATCAGGGATTTGTATGCTTGAAACTAAATGCTAATACAAACCTTTTGGCAAAAATATGTATCTTATTCAACTTGTATAGTTATTAATTTTTTCTATCTTGAAGGTGGTGACAACTTCAAACAGGCTGCTTACTGGGCTCTAGCATCAAAGGGGTCTATCTTAGACAAGTTTTTCTCCAAGATCTTTTGCCTGAACTCCTTGTTTAACTTAACTTAGAGAAAGGATAAATGAGTGTGTAGCATGATTAATCAGAGGCTGTTTCATGTGCACATTGATTGTGGCACAATTTCAGAACTTAGGAATGACATTCATCTTGACTGAGAATTAAGAAAAAGAAAACTTTAAAAAGCTAAATAATAAGCATCACACACAAGATTCAGTTGGCAAACGTGCAAGTTATTAGAGCATACTGCAATGCGGAAATCATGCAGATTAACAAAATGGCTTATAGCAAACAGCATGAAGGCCCATGACGGGATACATAAAATACCGCATGAAATGAATAAAAGAGCAAAACAAATACAACTAAGAGAACAGGGAACATATAATTCTTTTTTTATTTTTGAAAGTACACAGGAAGAATTTAAATAAAAGCCGGAAATGAAGTTCCTTTTCTCTCAAAAGGAAAGGATCCTGAATTTGGCTTAGAGAAAATGGAAAAACTAATAACAGTTAAATAAATCTAGCGTCTTTGACAAGCAAGAAGGCTACCATTTAAAAAGCATCCAACACAAAGAATGAGAAAACTGTAAAAGAAGAATCCAGTAGAAAATAAACAATTTCTTCACTGCAAATCAAACAGCAGAGCCATAATCCAAATAATGCAAATAATGTAGAATTCACTAACCCTTGGCCTGAAGCATCTCCTGCTGTACAAAAAGAACAAAGAAAAATCAGTACATAGTTGTGTGTTAAGATAAATCGGGGTGCAAAAAATTGCAGATTACCTCACCTTAGAGGTATGGTTGGCAGCAGAAGTTGATTGGCTCACATAACCCGACTCAAATGACACTGGCAACTGTATCAACACCAGAAATTAACTCAACATTGAATATCCATACATCAAATTCAAGTAACATACTTCAAACGAGCATTATTGCATAAGAGAAGGTTCCTAAGAAAACCAGTTAGATTTATTGTTTTGAAGAAACGCCATAGTTTGAGGACATAGTGAAGGGATGAGGAAGGGAGTTTTATTAGAAACTAACAGGTCAAAAGATGTCAGGTACAAGTATTTCAGAAGGGTTAAAAATCTCAATGTCGCTGAGCAATGTACATCAAGCGGTACTTTGTGTAGAGTTAATCTAAATGAAAGCAGACTCCTAAACGAGCGTTATAAAGTCACCAACTGCTACTGCAAACACACGCAACACTAGCAAGAAAGACCCTTTGCAAAAGGCAGGGAGGCTACTAGAGAAAAAAAAAATCAAAAGAACCTTACCCTTTTAGTCGAATTACCAATTGGAATTCTCGGTGTAGCCGTGGACGACGATAAAAGAGCCGCCAAAGCCGCATCAGATAAACCCCTCACATGCTTCCGCTCCAAAAGTGAAGACAACCCATTTTGGTATTCCAAGAGACAACTGCATCTACCCCCAAGCGACATTGCTGATCTTCTAATATGTTGCATCTTCAAATAAATATATATATTTAAAGGAAACTCCCAGGCTCAACGAACAACTGGTACCCTTCTGCTTACACAGCTCAAGGACTTAGATTTAATAAGGTCTTTAACTAATCAAACAAAGAATTACCAGATATTAAAAAAAGTGAGGTATTCAAGAACGAGAAATCAGAATTTCAGAGAGGGAGAGACGACTACGGTCAGGCAAACCGGCAAACCCAAAAACCCAATAGCACGAACGCACAATTTGGGGTTTTGTTACAGACACGTGCCCTTAGAAAACGGCACGTACAAGAAATCTGAGATGTTGGGCCCTCTTCTTTAAAATTTGGCCCATTAGTAGATAGGCCTTCCATCAAATTTCGTTCAGTACCCTCAAAACCAGAAAGAAAGAGGAGCTGCCCCTCTTGCGCTTGAGAGAGAAGGAAAAGATAGCAGAGGAACCGACCGAGCTTAGCGAGGGAAGAAAATTAAATTCATAATTTCATATATAGTTAATACAAATTTTCCTTCTCTATTATCACTTTCTTTCGCTATTCTCAATTCTTCCAGTTTCTGCCGCCGTTCTGTCCTTGCCTCAACCATCGCTCGCTTCCCTTCTGGTAAGTTTCTCTGTACTTATATATGCTTGCCATCACATGAATAACCGTTTGTTGCCGTTTGAGAACTAAGAAAATGCGAGGAAGATAAAGAAAAAAATTGTTTTCTCCCTTGAAGTCGGATTCTTCTCACTATTTTCACTGTCAGCTGAGTAGTTTTGATTGGTTTTTTGATTAACTTGTGATTACATGGAAAATTAACGCATTTGTCGCTGTTTCTCCATGTATGTGGTGGTAGAAATATTGTTCATAGTCTTTAATTAGCTTTTCATATGTGGCGAATTTGAATATGAGCTACATGATACGAAATTTCGTCAAAAGTAATTTTCCCTCTTATGAATAGTTGGCCTTTTATATCTTGCAATGTTTATTATTCTGCATTTGCAAATGAACAATTGGTTTTGTATAACATGTGCTGAAGCTCAAAACTGGAATTCCTAAGGGCATAAGATCACGTTAAGGATTGAGCAGCTTTTTCTTCACATAGCGGCCTGCCAAAGTTTTATGATTTTTTATTTTTATTTTTTAAATTTTGACTGCAATTTCTCTATAATAGTTTTTATGCATATGTGAAGTTACAATTGATTTTTTTTTTTTTTCAATGATCGAATGTCAGTAGTTATTATAATCCAATATACTATTGATTTTTTGATATGTTCTAAGTTTATATAATATATGTTGGGCAATTTCATATTAAATTCATTGAAGTTGGGTGATTTTTGAATGCCTTAATTTTGTGTAATGTCGAACTAAAATTCATTCTTAAGACATTATATTTCATTTCATTATTGGCATATCAAATTTGCCTTGGGTTTGTGACTGTCTGACTGATGTCTCAGATGTAGGCCTTCAATTGACTGATAATCGAATTGCTAATTGATGAATAAATGTTGAACTAAAATTCATTCTTAATACATTATATTTCATTTCATTATTGGCATATCAAACTTGCCTTGGGTTTGTGACTGTCTGACTGATGTCTAAGATGTTGGCCTTCAATTGACTGATAATCGAATTGCTAATTGATGAATTATTTACATGGTTCTCGTTGCTACTATTATTTATGGCTTATGTTTATGCATTCCAGATGGCCAGATGGGATGAGATCCTGTCTCTTCCCGTGCAGAATCCTCCAACTCTGGAATTTTCTGCTACTGATCTTGTGTGGTCAAAGATTGAAGGTTGGCGAGATAAAATAGATAGACTTGCCCTTATTCCTTTTGCTAGGGTGGATGATTTTGTAAGGGGTGAATCTGCAAATAAGGAATGTCCAACCAGATTTCATGTTGAAGCAAGACGTCGCCGGCCTTCAGAAACGTCTTACAAGCAGAAGGTTGACGGCATTCTTGAGTACATACTGTGAGTCCCACTATATTCTTAGCAGTTCTCACTTTGTGGTACTAGGACAAGGACCTAATCCTTAATGATTGCCTCGAATCTTTAGGTATTGGTGTTCATTTGGTCCTGATGATCATCGGAAAGGTGGCATAGTACGACCAAGTAGGAGTGTTTATGTTCCAAAGAAGAAGAATGCTGGGCGACCAAATACTAAAAGAGGGTGCACCTGCCACTTTATTGTGAAGCGATTAATTGCTGAACCATCGGTAGCACTTATCATATATAATCAGGACAAGCATGTGGATAAGAAAGGGTTACCATGCCATGGCCCACAGGACAAGAAGGCTGAAGGAACACGAGCCATGTTTGCCCCATACATCTCAGAGGATCTTCGGCTTCGTGTTCTCTCTTTACTGTATGTTGGGGTTTCTGTGGAGACCATAATGCAGAGACATAATGAATCGGTAGAGAAACAGGGTGGTCCCTGTAATCGTGATGACCTTTTAACTCATAGGTATGTGCGACGACAGGAGAGGAGCATCCGCCGTTCTACATATGAACTGGACATGGACGATGCTGTAAGCATTAGCCTCTGGGTTGAATGCCACCAGAATAATGTATTCTTTTATGAGGATTTTTCTGATTCAGATCCGTTGACATTGGGTATTCAAACAGAGTGGCAGCTGCAACAGATGATCCGTTTTGGCAATTGCAGTCTTCTGGCTTCTGATTCAAGGTTTGGAACAAACAAATTGAAGGTTTGTTCTTTTTTTCTTTTAATATAATCTTAATCCAGCTAAACGTCGCTCTCAGTGCCTAGATGGCTTTTAAATATTTGGGATGCTAACTACTTGCTTTCTGTCTACTTAGTATCCTGTTCACAGCCTAGTCGTGTTCAACTCAGACAAGAAGGCCATTCCAGTAGCTTGGATAATAACACCAAGATTTGCTACTGCAGATGCACATAAATGGATGAGGGCACTTTACAATAGGGTTTGTACAAAAGATCCTGCATTTAAGTTGGCTGGGTTCATAGTGGATGATCCTTCAACCGACATCCTCACTATTAGGTAGACAGCTACCCTTTTATATTTTATTTTTCATTTGTGTTTTGTATATTATATGAGCATAGATGAGTTAATGCCTCTTGGATGTTCTGTAGTTGTTCAATGGAAAAAATGTCCTGAGGTTCTTGCTACTAGCAATGATGAGCACATGTGGCTAAGATTAACCTGCTTATAGATTTTAGTGTTCCGATTCTTTTTTATCTTTTAACCACTTTATCAATTATTGACATTTGGGAATTGCAATCCCCAATTGATATCCAGGCACTACCCAGAACCCTGATTCTTATGAGTACTGCTGAACAACGGTATTCTTTCAGATTATCTACCTGAGGCATCTTTTGTATCTTTCTAGGCAATGCAATGGTTGACACTTAAATTTTTTGCATTTTGATTGATATTGAATAGTTAATGTGAACAGCTGGATCAGATTGGGGGACTATTTTAAAATTTCAATTTGATTCAATGTGGCTTTGAGTGGTTAATATTGATGAGGGTGGGGACATTATATTGTTGCTACAAGACTTTGGATGATAATTTATGGTATAAAAGGTTCCTTTTTATTTTTAATGTGGATATTACTTGCCAAATTTAGGTACTATGTATTTTCACTTCCTTGTTCTCAGGGATGTCTTTCAGTGCTCTGTATTGATATCATTTTGGCGGGTCCGGCATGCATGGTATAAAAATTTAGTAAGAAGATGCTCAGAAATACAGATGCGTGCCCAGATATGGAAACGGCTTGGAGAGGCAGTAGATGATATTTGCAGAGGCCCTGGATCTGTGGATTTATTTGATGTTTTCATGGAAGATTTTGTTGATTGCTCTGATTTCATGGATTATTTCAAAGCAGTCTGGTATCCTAGACTAGGTTAGTTACATTTTCTTATTTTATATAACTAATTGTCTACTTAAATGAAGTGCAAGCATTCTTTCTTTCTTTACTATCATTAAATGCCATTGTCAAACCTATGTTTTGGGTGGCGAGAAAAACGAAAAACTCACACGTAGACACATGTGTATATAGCTACTTGGATTTAATTGAAGATCAAATGAATTGCATGCATTTTATTGAAACATGGCTAGTATGACTCGGAAATAGTGGGATATTTTATTATGATTCTGTTTTTAGAAAATTAAAAATCTTATTTTGTACCAGGGATTTGGACACATTCATTGAAAAATCTTCCATTGGCCAGCCAGGAGACTTCTGCAGCAATGGAACTTTACCACAATCAATTAAAGGTGAGGTTACTGAATGAGAAGGATCCCAGTGTTTATCAGCGTGCTGATTGGTTAGTTGATAAGTTGGGTACCAAGGTGCATTCATACTTCTGGCTTGATGAGTACTCAGAGAAGGATGAATTTGCAAGATACTGGAAAGATGAGTGGGACAGTGGTTTAACAGCTTGGCGGAAAGCATTGAAGATTCCAGATCTTGATGTTGTCATGGAAGGTAGATGTGCAAGAGTTGCTGACCAGCTTGATCGAGATAGGTTTCATGTTGTTTCGAACCCTAGATCAGATTTTGCTCTTTGTGATTGCAGTTGGGCAGAAATGGGTAACCTGTGTGAGCATGTCTTCAAAGTTATAAGAATGTCCAGCGACAAAGGGTATAGGAAGCCATCTATTAGTCTATCTCAGTACAACCAGGCCTTGATTGACATGCTGCATTGCCCACCCCATGATTCTCTTATTCGTGATCATGCTGTTTCTCTTGCAGTTGCTGTACAGAAGCAATTAGGTGCAATGGCTGTTTCAAATAGCAGCAATAGTACTTTATATCCAATTCAGGAACGAGCTGTGGAAATTCTTGAGCAGCAGACAGGTAACGCAGATTCTGCAAATCATAATAGAGGATTAGCAAATGGGAGGCATTTGATGGACGAAGATGTATCATTCCATAACCGATATGTTTGTGGCGACAGACATGAAGTATCTGGTGGAGGTGTTGCAGGTGATTCTGGTCAGACTATTGGAGAAAAAACTACTTGTGCTGAGATGGATGTTGACCAATCATCTAACTGTATTCCTGTTGATGAGTTTGTAATTAATGATGTCTTCATGGAGAGCAGAGATGATACTATTAGGGAGGCAGATCCCACCATAAGCAAAAGCCCTACTTTGAAAGATGATGATTTGACTGATCAAATTGAACTTGAAAATGATAGTGTAGCATATACCGAACTACCATCTATTGATATTCCTCCATCACAGGTGGATTTTATGAGGAAATGTGCCACCAATTGTAATGATGTTTGCAACAATGGTTCTGAGCCACTTGTAATTACCAACAGAGCAGATGCAGATAATACATCTGACAAGGCCCCAGTAATTTTAGCCAATGCTGTTGAGCCACAAGTGATTGGCATGGTTGCAACATCAGGAGCCGTAGGAAATACAGTGACAGAACCAGAAAGTGACAATGGGAGCAATACTGAGAACCATTATCCTACTGACAATGCTTCCTCATTAAACAGGTTGGATGATAAGGACACACCTAATTCTGATCTAAGTTCAGTTGGAAGAATGACAGAGTCAGAACCGCAGTTAAATTGCTCATCAACATCAGGTAACAGTGGCAAACGGCATCATGTGGAGGTTACAACTCAAGAAACCAATTCTCATGAGAAACCGTCTCTACACGATAAATTGTCTTTGATTAGTCATACAGATCAAACAGATACTGCAAATGGAAAAACTGATATCAGCCATGCTATGAATGGTATTGTTCCTGAAGGCACTGCAAATGCCCCTTTATAGCAAGCAGAGTGTGATAGAGGCCATGGAGATGCTGGTATGCTACCGGTAGGTGAAATTTTGCTGTTATAGGATCCCTTTTCAAGTGTACAGTCTCTTTGACATTAGCTGATTATTTACTTGGGTAGATAATTTAACATATCTCTGAAGAATTTGGATTCGTCATGGCCATTTTTTATTTGCAACAAATAATTAATTGTCCAGGGTAATAATTGTAGATGCTGGAAACATTTTATGGTATGGGATTAAGAAAATTATTTTAGCTTCATTTCGGTTCATTGCGTTCCAATTGAGACGAGGCTTCTATTTATCGAGAAATGGAGTCGTTGGATTTTGCAATGCTGTCCAAGCCCATATTAGTTTGGGGCATAAAATGAGAAAACGATGAGCAACAATTATGTTTTGGTTGGGCCCAAACACAAATCCAAATTTCGGGCCCAGGGTTGAACAGATAAAAGGACACGAGAGTAATTTCATAGGAAATTTGAACCAGAGAAAAAAATGGGAAAGTGGGCGTATGGTGGAGAGTAGTGGAAGTAACCGCCTTAACCGTCAGTTGCCAAAAAATCAAAAAGGAAAAACACAGAGAACAAGTTCAGAATAGAAATTGAAGAAGCGAATGTCTCTTTTATCTTCAGAAAATGGAAGCAAAACGAGACGAGATAAGGAAAGGGCCATGGAAAGCAGAGGAAGATGAAGTTCTAATAAACCATGTCAAGAAATATGGCCCTCGCGATTGGAGCTCCATTCGATCCAAAGGCCTTTTGCAGCGAACCGGCAAGTCTTGTCGTCTCCGTTGGGTCAACAAACTTAGACCTAATTTAAAGAAGTAACTAATTGCTTGGCGACTCTGTATCGACTCAAACAATTTATGGATAAAATATTTTTAATCATGGAGTTATCTCCAACAAATTTTATAATGCATGTGTTGATTTTGATTTTGTGTGTAGTGGATGCAAGTTTTCAGTAGAGGAAGAGAGGGTAGTGATAGAGTTGCAGGCACAATTTGGAAATAAATGGGCTAAAATAGCGACTTATTTGCCTGGAAGAACTGACAATGATGTCAAGAACTTCTGGAGTAGCAGACAGAAGAGGCTTGCAAGGATTCTGCAGACTTCAGCCACTCCTTCCTCCTCTAACACTAAGCCACGGAAGCCTAGAAAGGAAGTTTCTGTTTTTCGTGATGTTCCTAATCTGCAGGTAAGATCTTTTCTCGATTCTAATTATGGTTAATCATATTTTTTTCGTCTTCCTCTGTTTTTTGGTGAACTATAGAAAGCATTTGATCAATTGACTGGACGAAAATTTTGAAGAAACTTCCTGTTTGCATTGGAAATAAGTTAAAGGAATTTCCTGATTTCCTAATACATAAAGGAAAAGAACCATGATCCTCAATTTTGCGATTTATGAAAATTTGATAATTTAAATCTTGTGTTTTTTTAACATTTCCCATATGGTAAGGGTCCAATGATGAGTTATTCAATAGAGGAAGAATCATCCACAAAGGCGCAGTCGTGCTCGTCAGGCTATATGGAAGCCCCTGAACCTGTCAGTGTGTTGCCATTGCCATATCCATTTCAAGCAGAAGCTATTAAGGCTGGGTTGCCTGACTCTGATGCAAATTTGATTGACATTGAAGCCCAAATGCAAATTCCCTTCCCTGAAATCCCACATCAACAGCAACAACAGCCAGAGCTTACATTCTCACCAGAAAGCCAGGAATTGTTGGCCAGACTTGGAGATCCTTATCTTTTCAATGTGTTTGGAGCAGAAGATGTTCCTGAAATCGGTGCACAACTTTCGCTTGGCCCGCCATTTTTCGATCCGGTTTCAAGTTGCATGAATGGTGGAAGGGAAGTAAGGAATCCTGTGACTCCTGATACTTTCTTCGATGACTTCCCGACAGACATGTTCGACAACATTGAACCACTTCCAAGCCCTTAGCAATTAGTTTGAAGAAATGGAACTTTTAACTAATGTCGTTCATGTTGTTGTCACTACTATTCTTTTCACTAACCCTAGCGCCCACTATATGTTATATTGTGTACGTTTATTCATTCTATGATGAAACTGTTGTAGGATATATTATGTTCATCTGATAGTTTATTCAAATATTTCGGAACAATGTTCACTTATTACCAAAGACCAAAGGGAGGGAATTCTTACAAGCTGTGAATTAAGAAATAGAACAACAGTAATAATAGGCAGAATTTGCTATGGTCAAGTCAATGTTCAACTCTTAGTAAGCACTTGGATGCCACTCTTAGTAAGAACTTCAAATTCTCCAGTGGTAAATGATTGATCTTTCTTGAAAATTGGCCTTCTTAATACTGAATATGCACAGTACTCTACTTCATACACTGTTACATCTTTCATGAATGCAGAAACCGAAACTCCAACTCCTTCCCCTAAATTTGCAATAAAATAAAATAAGACAAAAAAACAAGATCTTAAAAGGAAATTAGATTGGAACGAGAATTGAAGCTTACCATGAGTGACAAGCAGCAGGTTCTCGGATGGGTAATTATCTGCAAGCGCTTTAAAAACGTGTTCATATCTGGTCCTTGTTTCTGTTACTCTTTCTTCCCATTGCGGCAACTAGATTGAAGTAAAAATGGAAAAAAAGAGAGGAACAGAAAAAATGTCAACTACAGTGGTCGAGGGAGGGGGACCAAGACCTGTGGCCGTGGCCTCGGCCTCCCTAAATTAAAAGCATTTAGAAAAAGTTTGTACCCAAATTTTTTTTTGTCCCCCTCATATCATGGATTATCAATTTACCGGTAATACTTCTGCCACCTTAAGTTCTTACATCTAAACATTCAAGATTCTGTTCTACGAATAAAAATGCTTTTTTTTTTTTTTTGGGAGAATATACACCTTTTCATACACTGGTTTTGCAGTGTGATCGACTGTCCCAGCAGGCAGCAGGGCTTCAAGCTCAGAAGTGATGAAACCAAAATTCCCATCTTTGGGTGCAGAATCATGTCTAATGGCTTGCGAGTTCATCATCTCACATAATCCGTACTCGATAGAAACCTGAAAATTGTATAATTTCTTGTATAATTTTTTCTCAATTATCTTTTAACCCGATTAGCAGAGTATTGTTAAAATGCAATGCGTCGATTGAAATGCGATTACTGATAGCTCAAGTGATCTAACCTTGACTTTGGAGGGATCGATAGCAATTCCATCTCCGGTGGTGACGTCAGAGTTGTCGTTGACGGCGCAGAGCGCCGAGACAACCTCGGAGGCTGTCTGAATGCAGCGGAGGAAGGGAGAAACAAAGACGCGGTGGATTGGAAAGCCGATATGGGATTTGAGGTAGTTGCCAGTGGAGAATGCCCTGACCCGACCACCTTCTACTAGGGGTGGATCCCAGGGCCTAGCGGCCGCTGAAACCCAAAGCGGGTCAAAGTTGTCGATGCGATCTCCGTGCCTCATTACGATGATGTTTTGGTAGAATTCATGTCTTGATCCGCTAGTGATCTCTGCGACGGAGTAGCCCATAGCTTTGGTATAGGTAGAGAACTAACGATGCAGACGCGAAGGAAGAAGATATATATATAATATTTTTGAACGAAGAAGGTGGTTAGTTTATAGTTTAAACTTGGACGAGTTATTGCAACTTCCAAGGAAACGAAGGCAGCGTAACATGACTTTCATTTTTGTAATATTTTTCTCCTTTCTCGGAAAATGTTTATCAGCTTTTTTTCCTTCTCTTTTTTTTTTTTAATGAAAGATCATCAATATAAATTTTAGTTCAGTAAGTTCATTGTATAAGAAAATTAAAAATTTATTAAATAAAAAAAATAAAGGTGTTGAGTAATTTTAATTTTTATTGCAAAAGTAAGAGTATTAATTTGAATATCAAAAAGTCCATTTTTTTTGCAAATATCAATAACTTATATACTTTACACGCTTAAGTGAATTATACATTTTGATTATAAATAAATTAATTAAAATGTTATATATGGATAATTGGAATTAATATTTCTGAAAAAATTTAAATCAACGGGTCAACTCAACAAGCAGATGCTTGGAAGTATATGGACATGGATTTTACGACCGTAAGAGATATACATGGAGGAAGAATTGGGTTTTTCAATTTTTTACGTTAAGATTGACTTGGACCGGGTCTAGCATTATCTTATTATAGTCGTCGGTTTCCAAGAACCTGGTTTCAAAATTTTATTTTTTGTTTCTTGGATTATACAAAATGGCATAGCCCATAAACAAAGACATTAGAACAACTTAAGATCAATGGGCCTTTTGGCCCAATTGCTCTTTATAAGTGCAAGAAAAACAATATATATATGGAAAATTATCGATAGCTCGAATCGCACGTACATGCGACAATAATATATTGTAATATAGTACAGCATAGGGCCCACAAGCAAGTGAATAAATACGGTACAGATGAAAAGAGCGCTACATATGGGAAAGGTTACTTAGGTAATTTCAAGGATAAAAAAAAGAGTAGAAAAGGGTGTAAAAGGTTGCTTAGGTGAGAAAATGGTGTAAACTAGAGAGAATCTTTCTGAGGTGAGGGTTAAAAAACCCCAGACCACTGTACAAGAGAAGGCTTTTGAATGAGGGGGCTCATTGACCTCAAGCCACCGTCCCTGCATCCAAGCCATTCTTGGGTTGCTCTTCAAGCTTCTCCTCTCCTACATTCAATCAGTAATTAGAGATGGCAACGAATCGGATACCCGCTTAATTAAAATACATTATTGGAATACAAACTTGATTATAAGTTAGGTATTTGAATCCGTCTGACTTGAATCTGATTATAAATTAAATATCAGAATTTATCTCAAATCCGTTTAGAAATTCATTTTTAAGGTTGAAACTCGATTATAATTATTCATTTAAATATTTAAATTTGTTTAAATAATTTTTTAATATTAAAAATATTTTTTTTTCTAAAATAAAAAGGAGTAAAATTTATAAAATTATTATTTTGACATAATAAAAATATAATATATATATATATATATATATATATATATAAAATTATTGCATTAATTATAATTAAAAAGGTGTATATATATACTTTCCTTTTAAAAAATAATTATTTTAAAAATTTTGAAACGTTAATTAACGGATAATAGATAGTGGATATTAAGTATTTGAACTTGAATCTCGAACCATCTTAAATATATTTATTCACTATTTGAACCATCAAAATCGGTTCATATACCGATTGGATCAAATTTGTCATCCCTATCTATAATCCTACTAAATATCTATATATGATTTCATCAATAATACACATTCAAATATATTGTTGTGCATGATTAGTTGCTTTCTTTAATTCAAACTTCAAATGGGCATATTCATGTCACGACCCAAAACCGTGGGCCGGACCGGCACTAGGACCTAGGTAAGCTTAAGGCACCTGAGGCCCGTAGTAAGCCTAAACTATCACAATCCATCCCTATTTTCATTTGACTATCAGAATAGTAAGCCCATATTATGA